>SNQJ01S0044179.1:49653-86769 GCA_010110895.2 Picea sitchensis
ATGAGTCATCTCCAAATGAAACATTTCCACCCTTTTTCTTCAAACTGACAAATTTTATTTCATCTCCGGTCATATGAGATTAGCACCCACTATCTATGAACCATTCATCTTCTTCTTTTCATTCTTTAGCGACCAATGTTATTCTGCAGTTTTCATTGTGTGAAATTTCTTTCCTTTTCCATGTTGTAGTTGGTATAGATAAATTTGGCATATGATTATCTTCCTTCATCTCTCTGCAATCTCGTGCTTTGTGGCCAAGATTATTGCACTTGTAACATACAATATTTTGATCCATTAATGGGTCAAATGGATTATAATTTCTATTGACAGGTCTATAAACATTTCCATATCTATTATTTTCACCATTCATGTAGCTTGTGTAGTTATTCATTTCATTGATTCTACAATTAATTACCTTATGTCCAAACTTTCAACAAGTATAACAATGTCCAAGAAAGAAATTTTGATACCTGGGAGTAGTGATCTTCTTTGTGGTGTAGTCCATATGGTTTCACAATTTATTCTTTTGCAGTTTCCTTCATAATGATTGCTTTAATACCTAATGGGAGAGGATCTTCTTAATGTCTCATTCCTTATGAAATCTAGTCTTCTATCTTGTTGTTCAAATTGCTATGGAGTGTTGGTTTCATCCTTCATATTCCCTCTCTTGTTTTTTTGTCTTAAAACTGTCATTGTATATTAGTCCTATCTTGTCGTTTGGAGATCTTTGACTACTAAGGATCTCATCTAATTTTTCAGTTCTTTTTTCAAACTTCTTCAACTTTTCTATTGTCAATAGTAGATCCCCTTTTGTGTGATCCAATTATGCTTTCAATTTCTCATAATATTCTAATTCTTCAAGCTACCAATGGTCTTTTCAAGCCTATAATTCTCTTCTTCACAACTATTCAATTCACCTTTTAGTATTATGTTTGTGTTTCTAAGCTTGTTATTTTCAGTTTTAACATGATTCAACTTTTCAAGATTCTCATCTTCTTGTTCACTCTCTACGTTGTCTTTGTATCCCCAAAAGGAATCAAGTTTGGTTTCTTCATCTGAATCTTCTTCAGAAATGATTTCTTCTTCTTTAGAACTCTCATGATCATCATCCTGGGTTTCTTGGGTTATGAAGAGGACTTCTCCTCCATCATTATCTTCTTCATCACTCTCATCTGAGGAGATGTCATCATCCTTGGAGTAGAAGCTACTTTTATTGTTGAGACTTATCTTTTTATAGGATTAGTTTTCAACAATATGTCCTATTCTACCACAGTTAAAACATTTGAGAGGAGACTTACCTTTGTATCTTCCAATTCCCTTCTGGAACCTTCTTACGAAATTTTCTATTTCTTCATCAAGGTCGTTATCCTTGTATTTTTTCTTCTTTGTGGATTTAAAGGTTGCTTCATTGTTTAGCTGGTCACTTTTTGTACTTGTTCTCATTTCATATGCTATAAGATACCCATGTAATTCATCCATTGTCATTTTGGTCAAGTCCCTAGTTTGTTCAATGGCAGAGACCTTAGCATCATACTTCAAGAGAAGTGATCTCAACACTTTTTGTACAACAAAGGATTCATTGAGATATTCACCTATCCTCTGATAGCATTAAAAACTTCATCAACTCTAAGAAAATAGGTTGCAATATCTTCCTTTTCATCCATCTTCAAATTTTTAAATTATGCTCTATGTCATTGAAGCTTGACCTGCTTAACTTTTGGATCACCTTCATAGATACTCTTGAGTTTGTCCCATACCTCTTTAGTAGTGTTTCATCCCATAACTTTGCTAGAAATGGTTGGTTCCAATGCTCCTATAATAACATGTATGTCTTTTGAATTACAACTCATAAGATTCTTCTCATTTGGAATGATTGGAGCATTATTTGGGATTACATAGCCATTTACAATTGAGTACCAAATGTCTACTCCCAAGTCTGTTAGGTACATTTTCACTCTATCACTCAAGTATTCATAATTTCTTCCATGAAATCGTTGAATCCCATTTCAAATGTGCTCATGGTCATCCATTTCTGCTCAATATTTTCTTTCCAGTGGTTAAATTGTTCTAAAGGCAACCTGCTCTGATACAAATTGTTGATATTGAGAGGGGTGTGAATCAATATCAAGTACAATATAAACAAATTTTCAACTTATACTTAAACCATTCAATTATATCTGATGAACAATGAACAATAGTATAAGAGTGACACCAATACACCACAATACACCATGCACAATATATGAGAAATCATCAATAGTTTTTGTTCAAGGGAAGTAATGACTTCCAAAGGTAGCTACAGCTTCCAAATATAAAGGGAGGGATAAACCTCCAAAAGAAAGATGCAATCCTCCAATATCAAGAGAGGTTTGACCTCTCCATACTTTCTCCTTCCTTCCACCCAAGAATATATGAGTGATAATAAAACTTTACATTAAATTATCACCATCAACCAACCATCACATAGAACCTGATAATGATTCCTGAGACTTCTTCAAATTCTGCAATTCTTCACTTCTTGGAATACTGTGATCCTATAGATAATATTACTCAATGTATTCTCTGAAAATCCTCCAAGTTTCACTCCTTGAATCCTCCCAGAAAAGGAGTTATAGAGAAAATGGTAGACCTTATTCAATTCTGGTTTATTCAGGAGAGCGAACTTGTACAACATGCCCCGTGCTCAATTGTTAACATCATATTCTGGAATTTTTACATAGGAAACTAAAACATGTACTATTTCCAATGAAATTGGTCTCACTTCATTTGGATTCTCTATGAAGACGTTATGATTTTTTTACCCGGAACACATGTTTATGAATAGCTTCAGGACTAGTAAAAAACCCTCTCTTCCACAGAGTGTATCTCCAAAATTATAGAGAATAAAGAGTTGAATGTTTTACCACAAGTACCTAGATACATCTTCTCAATATCATACCAATTTCACCATCTAAATTGTTCTATAAAAAAAGTTATAGAAAAAATGGTAAGATGGCTTGTAAATAACATACCTTAGAACACATCACCAAAATACTTCATCCTCCCTTGAAATCCGACCTTATTTACTTCATATTTCCTCTGAAATTCGACTTATATCTCCTTGTTCATTAAAAAACTTTTGTGTGTTGGAAAATGAATGTTTAATGAGATGTATTTATACCCTTTATGTCACTTCCTTTTAACATTAGGGTCGACCTGACACTTTCTTATTTTGTAATTATTTTCTTTAATTATCTTCAGGGCCGACCTGTACTTCCATCTTCAATTCACTTTGTCATCTTCAAAAATTCATTTCTCCTCAACCATGAGGATCCACATGAAATGCCACCTACCACCGAAATCAACATGATGTATACTATCCATCCATGGGTGTTGTATCTACATGTACAATGTCCTTCATGTCCAAATACCTTCATCAATATTGCAGTCCAAAACCAATGACTAGGGTTGACATCAATGACAACAACCAATCTTCCAAAATTTACATCCCGAAGTCCCGAAGAGACAGTCTCGAAGTGACAAGAGACTGTCACTTCAACCAGGCCCGTACTACTCTGGGAGTTATACAAACTTTTCATTCAAAAGCTCCCGAACTCTAAAGTCTCGAAGTGACAAGAGACTGCCATGTCATTTTGGAAAAAAGTCACTTGGGGAGATATTCATGCTCCGCGTTCAAAATATCCCGATCTCTAAGAAATTTGTGCCATCACTAAATGAGATAGGGAAAGTTCTAATATGGTATATGGATAGAACTTTAGCAGGGGAGCGAAAGTAGCAGGGTCATCCAGATCACAGATCACAAACATGATCGACGACCACACTTCATTGTGGGGATGGAAAATGCTCGAACGTTAATCTTCCAGAGCAGTCCCACAATTGAAACCATGGTATAGATTTTGAGGTAGGTCATAGTTTGTGGTGGATTGTAGGATTCAGAGGAATGTGGATCCAAACCACTCTCGACAACTTCCGCAATCACGTGCTTATATGACGTCAGGTCACCACGTCACTCCGGGAGATTTTCACATTGAACATCCAATTGTCTTCAGTGGCCTCCAATAGTGTGTGTGCACTCCATGATCAATGCAGAACTCATATTTGTCACTCTAAATTAGTTTCTACCATAGTCTCAGTTCATTCCAGCGCTCGCATCAGTCCAGTTTCATCGCTAGTGTCAGTTTTCAATTATTCAATTCAAGACTCTGTTTAGTTTAAAGCATAATAAGTGGTCTTCTATGTGTGATAAGAACCACTATTTTAATTAAGTCAAGTGTGAACTGTACATTTTTGTACTCCAACAGTGTTTTAGTCAAATTAATTAGTCGTTCTACAATTGTTAATGTAGAGTTAAGTCTCAGTCCCAGATGGACGAGACCCTTTGCAACTCTGATAACTATGTAGTTTCTGTATGTTTTGAGGGTTGAGTTTTAGGAGAAAAGGATAGAAATACATCATACTGGTTGGACCTGTTCTATGCATGGATTAAATATCTGTACCTGGTGAATATACTCTTGATTACAATGTTTCGTTCAAATCTTCATGTGTTTTTAGCTTATCTTGAATGCAGTTTTTTATTTGTGCAAAGTACATTTCATTTCCTTTAGTTATTATATAACTTGTATTTATTGATATGCAACCTATGAAAACATATAATGCTTCATGAAGATTTGTTTTTATCGCAACCTAAGGGAATAATTTATTTTTTGATCCATGTTTAATGTCTTTAAATGATATTTTAAGTATTAAACTTCATACGGAAGATTATTCATTAAGTGGTTTGTTGTTTCCCTTTGTTTTTATTATTTCACTCGTCTGTCATTGGTGTGACACCAGCCAAGGAGGACCCTCATAATTATCATCTTCTGACCCAACCATGCTCTTGTCTTGGTAGAAACAACCATCTAACTAACCAACAAAAATTAAAAATCAATTATTCTAAACTTGAGGTGGCCTAGATTTTCCCTTTAGCAGTCAGATGCAGATCTTAGGAGCAACATCTTATGGCATCGTTGTTGGGGAACGGAGTAATGAAATATATTTCCATGGGATAAATACAACCATTAGATCTGATCTTTGATGGTGAACGAAGACCAGACACATTTAGACTGCATATCATTCACTCGACAACTCCATGGTTAAAGAATATAGTGGCAACTCTATTGAGTAGAATTTGCGAAAGAAATATTGGCGCCCAGAAAAGGACTCAATAGATCCAAATATGAACACATACAAGCCAAAAAGATTCATCCTAACCCTAAGAAGGACACAGTAGTCTCTGATCCAAAAAGGCAACTAATAAATTCAACCGTAGCTCAAAGATATACCTCCCCCCTCAAGGGTAAAGTTGTGCCCAAAGAGTCTACTTCTTTTCATCATCACAAGCAGCTTGAATTTTCTAGCCCTGAGAATCACAATTCCAAGGAATGTAATACATCTTCTACTCCTAACTCTACTTCATCATCTAGTCCAACATCCACCCCTGTAGCTCCCATAAATATTCAGATTCCTATTGCTCAAGCCATGGCTGCTAACAAGATGAATGCCATAATTGTTTCCATATATGAACCCCTAGTTCTTCCTGTAGGATTACATGCACTCCCAACCACATATTACATGAAATATTTACCAATATATAATGGGGAGGGTGATGTCACTGTTGAGGAACATATGGTAGCCTTTTATAGCTTTGCAGACAACTTTAACATTGACTATGTAGATGTGTGGATGAGGTTGTTTGTGCAGAGTATGGATGGGGAAGTAAGTAAATGGTTATGGGGTCTTCCTCCATCCTCGATCGTAGATATTGAGGCATTATATGAATCTTTCATAAATAAATGGGGAGATAGGAGATATTATCTCTACTACATCATTGATTTTGGGGCTCTGAAGAGAAATAATGGTGAATCTATTTTAGACTACAGCAAGAGATTCAATAAGATGTAAGGTAGAATCCCATATGAGATCAAACCAACTAAAGCCTCTTCCAATATCACTTATGCCAATTCATTTGATGCATATTTATCCCTTCTGATGAGGGAGAGAAGATCCACCACACTATTGTCCATGCAGGAAGCATCCATTGAGGTTGAATCCAATATATTGGCATCACACAAGTTAAAGACTAGGTCTAATAAAGACAAGAAGAAACAAAGAGAATATTCCCCTGCCACCTCTAACCCAGCCACATCTGATCCCAAACTTGATGAAATGACCAAAACATTGAATGATCTGACATCTAAAACAGATAAGCTGAAATGGGAATCTAAACAACCAAACAAATCTTTTCAAGGGGTTGGAAATAGAAATCCAAACCAATTTAGAAGGCATAATGATACCCCTCAGATAATGTAGAGAGAAAGGAGGAATTTTGATGATAAAAGGGTATGCCTCCTTTCCAAGACAATCAGATTGAGGAGATAGGGATATCGGTGGCCACCCACCTATTCCAGCTAGCTACTCATGTCCATTTTTGTTCAGCACGTCTTTCGGTACTTCTTTATAATTGTGATTTCTACACTTATGGGGTTGTCTGAAGCCTCACACATTATCCAGGTGGATACAGGTGGCCCCTCGCCTAATCCAACTATATTATTTTGTATTTTTTCATGTCAGCACATCTTGTTGTACTTTCAGGGCTGTTTTGGGGCCCTAAACATTGTTTTTTTTCTCTCTCCATAGTCAGACTATAGATGGAGTTAGAGTTTAATGGTGGAATGTGTATTTCTCTGAAATACCTTTCCAATGAGCTATCACGTGCCTAAAATAGAGGTTGTATGAAAAAGTTATGACCCTAGGAAGTTGAGGTACCAAATTACACCAAATTACCCATAGGGCCCACATGACTTTTGGTGTTTCACCTTCTAGGGTTAGGTTTTTGGATGTCTAGGGTTTTGGAATTCATGAGTAATAGGAAAAGGGCCTATGGAGCCTCATTGTAATCCATTATTCTCATACGTATTCGCATAGAAGCCACATCTCTTCTCAGAGATAGCTACCACCATTCGAGTAAGTTTCAGTTCTGCAGTTTTACAGTTTCGGCCTATTTCATTATTTAATAGAAGATATTGTTCACTGGATATTTGTGTTATTCTACCTATCTCTGTGTTTATTTTATTCAGTCTGTTAATCAGTTTGTTCTGCTCCTAAATATGGATCAGTGGTATCAGAGCAGTATGCTCTTCATTTATTTTTCTTCGTGCATGTCCCTGACAAGATCTAGGTATAAGAAGTTGGGACTTGAACCAATTGAGCCATTACTAGATCAGTCATGCCAAGCTCGACAACAACCCATGGGAGATGAAAATAAATAAGATGGAGCAAGAGATCCTATTAAAATGTTTCTCGAGGAAGCCCTCGCATGACAAAGGAACGAAATGATGGAAAACTTTGTGCAGATCCTTTGACAATTGCCCACGGGAGAAGCATCTTCATCAAGTGGCCATGCAACTCCCTTCAAGGTATAGGTAAATTTTGATATTCCATTATTTGAAGGACTGATAGATGCAGATGTTGTAGATAAATGGTTAAATTTGCTTGAGGGATATTTTTCGGTCCATAATTTTTCAGATAGGGAAAAGATCACTTTTTCACTCCTCAAGGTCGTTCCCCATGTTAAATACCAGTGGGATACTTACTCTTAGCAAAGGGTCGTGGATGAATCTGCAATTTTTGTGGTGGCCCCTACATGGGATTCCTTCTAAGATTACATTAAAGAACAATACTACCTTTTTGGAAGCTACGAGGACCAGTACACCAGATGGACCACCCTACGTCAAGAAAGGGACTAGATAGTAACAGACTTCACCAATATTTTCCATACCCTATGCACCAAATTGGGTATCAAATATTCTGAGTGTCATTTGGTGCTCAAATACCACAGTTATTTGCATAGATACATACAAATAGAAATGGATTTCCTAGACATCGCCTCATTGGGCACGACTTATAGATACGTTGTTAAGATCGAGCAAAAATTTAAGCAGAAACGACGAGAGTTTGGATCTGCAAACCCCTCAAGACAATCCATCCAAAACGCAACACAAGAAGGGAAACGAGAAGATGAAGAAGGACATGGGAAAATGGTGTGAGTACCATAAAATTCCTTGGCACAACACTGACGAATTCCTCTCCAAGCAGTCCCTCGTGGTCGAGCTAAAGTATTCCGAGTCAGAGGCCGATTCTGATTTCGAGTCAGATCCTGAAGGAGGGAAGTGGATTATCGATGTTGAACCCAGTTCCATGGTCACTACCACCAAAGTCCAGCCAAGAGAACCAGAAGAACCAGAGGAAGGGGAATTCCTCTTTCACTACCAGATGTGGGTCAAGGGGGCTGTGATTCATTTCATTATTGAAAGCAGTAGTCAGAAGAATCTTATTTCAGTAGAGGTCATCAAGTGGTTGGACCTTCCAACGACACTGCACCCACAACCCTACAACATCGTCTGGCTCCATCAAGGAAGAGATATTTGTGCCAGCCAACAATGTCATCTACCCTACGACATCAAGCCTTTCAAGGATGAGGTACTGTGTGATATTCCTCCCCTTGAATTTTGTGATGTTCTTTTAGGACAACCATATTTGTGGAAGAATCATGTTCTGTATGAGTCTAGACCCCACATTGTTATTATTACCTTGGGTAGACAATTGTTCAGGATCCCAGAGGTGACACCGCCTACTGTTATTTATTTAATCTCTACTAAGCAATGTAGTAAGGTCATTTCATAGACTGGGAAGTTCGTCTTCTTTGTGATCCATTCTCACAGTAAGAAGAAGGTCACCGCCACATATGTGGCCTCTACACAATGCCTCTCTTTGTAGTAACAACGTGTGGATGGGCTCGTGGAAGAATACAGAAACATCTTCACCTCACCTACAGGGATACTGACACACTACCAAGTAAAGTATCCAATTATATGACCCCCGGTGCACCTCTACCTAATGGGTCAGTCTATCGGCGCTCGTTGATGGATAATGACAAAATCAGGTGTCAGATCAGAGATCTTATACATAAGGGGCACATCAGACCCATCTCCTCCCCTTGCGGAAGCTCAATTGTACTGGTGCAAAAGAAGGATGGGACTTGGTGAATCTGCATTGATTACAGAGCCTTAAACAAAATCACAGTCAAAAACTGCTACCCCATTCCCAAAATTGATGACCTTCTTTCCCAACTCAAGGGGGAAAAGTTATTCAGTAATATTGGCCTAGACTCTAGCTACCACCAGGTTCCCATCGAACCAATTGATGTCTGAAAGACAACCTTCAAGTATAAATAAGGTCTCTATGAATGGCTAGTCATGCCCTTTGGCTTAACAAATGCACCATCCACCTTCATGAGGTTGATGGATGATGTATTGAGACCTTTCACAAACTCCATTGTGGTAGTATATTTGGATGACATCCTCATCTTCAACAGAACGTGGGAAGAGCACATGTGGCATATTCAACAGGTTTTGAACACTCTGTGACAACAAAATATTTATTCCAACTTGGAAAAATGATCCTTTGGCTTGAACAGGGTCCAATACCTGGGATACATTGTTGATGAGCATGGGGTACATGTTGATCTAGATAATATCCAAGTAATTCATGATTGTACGGCCCCAACCACATTGACTGAGCTTCAGAGCTTCTTGGGGATATCCAATTTCTATCATCGGCTCATGTTGGGATTCTCCCATATTGCATGGGCCCTCATCCAGATGACCAAGGGCATTGGTAGGGACAAGTTTGTGTGGAGGAAGGAGAAACAATGGGCATTCGATCATCTAAAACATCGCTTGTACTTAGCTCTTGTACTCTCCTTGCTCGATCTGTAACAACCATTCAAGATTGAGACTGATGCATTTGACTATGTTGTGGGTGCAGATCTCACTTAGCACGGGCATCCTTTGGCATACCATAGTGAGACACTCTCTGATGTTGTCCAAAAATACCCCACCTATGACAAGGAAATGTATTCCATTGTACAAGTTTGTCGTCAATGGAAACATTACATTATGGGTAAATAGACAATCATACACACTAATCACAAGCCTCTGCAATTCATACAGACACAGGGGAAATTGCAGAATGACCGCCATCATAAGTGGTCCACCTACCTGCAACAGTTCCATATCAACATCAAGTATAAGACATGTATCTCCAATCATGTCATTGATTGTCTCAGTCGGCCTCCTCTGGTTGCACTCACCACTGTGCTCCAGTCCAGTGGACATGAAGCATTAGAGTGGCCCCAACTTTATCAATAAGATCTGGACTTCACCACAACATATCAGCTCTTGGGTACAAGCACCATGGTCACTGATTTTCACATTCAAGATGGACTCTTATGCCACCTGGGCCATATTTGTGCTCCTACAAGTGAGCATGCAAAGATGATTTGGGGAGCACACTACAGTTGGGTGGAAGGACATTTTGTCATAGGGAAAATTGTGGTCATTCTTCAGAAACATTTTTATTGGCCAAAAATTCGACAGGACGTCAGCAAGTATATCTGATCTTTCACTGCCTACGCCATTTCCAAGACAGCCATCAAGAAGTAAGGCTTATACACCCATCTTCCTATTCCCAAGAATTTATGGGAATCCATATCAATGGATTACATGTCTGGGTTTTCATCCACCAAGCACGGAAATGACTGTGTGTTTATGGTCGTTGATCGATTTTTGAAGATGGCCATTATCACAACCTGTAAGAAGAATGTCACAATGGCTGAGACTGCTAATATCTTCTTAGAATGAGTTTGGGTCCACTTTGGGATACCGCATACCATCAGCTATGACCGAGACAACAGGTTCCTCAACACCTTTTAGTCGATTCTCTGGTCTCTCCTAGACACCAAGCTCACAAAATCCACTGCTTTCGACCCCCAAAACCGATGCCCAAACCAAGGTCGTCAATCATATGATTGTGCACATCTTGTGCATGTACAATTCTAAGCATCCTTGTACATGGGACGAGAGTCTCCCATATGTTCAACTTAGCTACAACAAGGCTCTCCATACTTCCACCGGCCACAGTCTATTTCAGGTGGGTCTGGGATTCCAACCCTTGGGACCCATTGATGTTGCACTTCCTCTTGCCACTACAGAAACATACTCTTCCCCTTATCAGTCTGCGATCGATAAAGCCACCAGATTCATTGAGAAGATTCAACACATCCGCCAACATGTCCAGGAGATTTTGAAAAAATCCAATGTGAAGTACAAGCAGCGCCACGATCAACATAGGGTACCACACCAGTTTCAGGTTGGCGACAAAGTCTGGCTACATTTGCAGAAGGATCATCTCACTAGGCCCCATCAGAAGCTTTGTCCACTCTATTATGGGCCTTACACTATCACTAAGGTTGTGGGTAGAAATTATTTTGATCTCAACACTCCACCCTTCCTTGGTTTGCATCCAGTATTCAATGTGGACCTACTTAGGCCATATTTTACACCATTATTGGACACCTCTGATATCACCAAAAAGTTGAGACCAACAGATCTCAACCCTGACTGCATGGAACACGCATCCACCGATCAGATCGTGGACACACAAGTCAAGGACACTTTCTAGCAGAAGATCCAGCTTTATTGGGTTGTCAAGACTGGGCAACTTCTACACCAAGGCAAGTGGCTCACCCAGGGCCAAATCCAACAGAAGTTTTCTCACCTGATGGGGGGACTCAACTCAATGGAGACCAATTCTTCCTAAGGGGGGAGGATTTATCTAGGTGGGTATTGGTGGCCACCCACCTATTCCAACTGGCTCTTCATGTCCTTTTTTATTCAACACATATTTCTGTACTACTTTATAATTGTGAGTTTTACACTTATGGGGTTGTCTGAAGCCTCACACATTCTCCAGGTGGATATGGGTGGCCTCTTGCCTAACCCAACTGGCTTATTTTGTATGTTTTCATGTAAGCACATCTTGTTGTACTTTCAGGGCTATTTTGGGGCCCTAAACATTGTTTTTGTTGGCTTGCCATAGTTAGACTATAGACGTAGTCAGAGTCTAATGGCGGAATGTGTAGTTCTTTGAAAGACATTTCCAACAGGATATCACACACCTAAAATGGAGGTCGTGTGCAAAATTTATGACTCTAGGAAGTTGAGGTACCAAATTACACCAACTTACCCATAGGGCCCACATGAATTTTGGCGTTTTAGCTTCTAGGGTTAGGTTTTTGGATGTCTAGGGTTTTGGAATTCATGAGTAATATGAAAATGGCCCGTGGAGCCTCATTGTAATCCATTCTTCTCATAAGGATGCACGTAAAAGCCACATATATTCTCAGAGATAGCTACCACCATTCGAGCAAGTTTCAGTTCTACAGTTTTACAGTTTCATCCTATTTCATTATTTAATAGAATATATTGTTCACTGGATATTTGTGTTATTCTACCTATCTCTGTGTTTATTGTATTCAGTCTGTTAATCAGTTTGTTCCACTTCTAAATTTGGATAACAGGTTAAAGACTAGGTCTGATAAATACAAGCAGAAACAGAGAGAAGATTCCTCTGTCTCCTCTAACCCAGCCACATTTGATCCCAAACTTTATGAAATGACCAAAACATTGAACGATCTAACATTTGAAATAGCTAAGATGAAATGGGAATCTAAACAACCAAACAGAGCTTTTCAAGGGGTTGGAAATAGAAATCCAAACCAGTTTAGAAGGCTTAATGATGCCCCTTGGCTAATGTAGAGAAAAAGGAGGAATGTTGATGATCAAAGGGTAGCGCCTCCTTTCCAAGACAATCATATTGAGGAGATAGATGTAGACAACGATGATGTAGATGATACTATTGTACTTTTCAATGAAGCAAATTATTATACTAGTCACTTAACGCTACAAGAATATGGTAACACAACTGTCAAATCAATTCGATAATCAAATAGAGGAAGAGAGAGTTATTCAAGGCCAACCCCAGAAAAAATATAATTTGAGGACAAGAGGGGGGGCTCCCAAAGCCACTACCTCTGATCAAAACAAAAAGGATGAAGTCCTTCCCAAGCCAAATCCAAGGAAAGATATGTCATCTAAATCTCAGTAACTTCCCCCACCTAAACCTACAGTCCCTGAGCTAAAGGAATCTAATAGGCCACCAACCTCTTTCATCCTAGAGCATGAATTGAGAAAGATCAAGATCCATGCTCCTTTGAAAAAACTGATGAAGAATGACCTTTCAAAAAATCCATCATGAAAGTTTTGTAGGCAACTCCTTCTATTGTATCTTCTGATGTAATTAGTCTACAAGATGAGAACCCAACCATTACTGTGGGTCCACACATTGAGGATGGATCCAATTCTTCTCCACCATTCTATATATCTTTAAATGTCCATGATAAGATACTGCATAATTGTCTTATGGACTCAGGAGCCTCGCACAATGTTATGCCCAAAGTTGTTATGGAAAAACTAGGTCTAGAGATCACCAAACCATACCAGGACCTGTACTCCTTTGATTCTAAGAAAGTAAAATGTTTGGGAATGATAAAGGATATGGTGGTTTATTTGGCACAATTACCAATGAAGAGCGTACTGATGGACATTGTTGTGGCTGAAATTCCCCCGAAATTTGGTATGCTCTTATCCAGAACTTGGGCTAAAAAGGTTGGAGGATCATTAAAAATGGACGTCACTTATGCCAACATCCTTGTGTTTAAAAGGGAACATAGGAGGCTATATAGAGAGGTAAGGTTATCCTACATCATCAGTGACCATCAGAACCCAAGCAATCACCCAATATATGTTGTTGAGAATGAGATCAGCTCATCTATTTTTCATTTAAATGATGATGAACCTGAAATATTAGTTAGCCAATGCAAAGATTAGCCATTGATAGGTCAACAAAAAAAGGTATGGAAGATGTATTTCGATGGATTTTCATCAAAGGAAGGATCTGGGGCAGGTATACTCCTCATTTTCCCTTCAAAAGAGGTAATAACACTCTCTTATAAGCCAGAGTTTGAAACTACTAACAATATAGCTAAATATTAAGCTCTGGTGTTGGGATTGAGGGCTTCCAAAGACATGGCCATTGATTGTTTAGCATTTTTTGGTGATTCTGAGTTAATAATCAATCAATTTAAGAACATTTATCAAGCTAAACAACAGAGGCTCAAGCAATATAGAAACAAGGTATGTGACCTAATCGACAATTTCTTTCTAGCATTTAATATATCCTTCATCCCCAGAGAGGAGAATCATAAGGAATATTCTCTAGCCTTGGCTGCCAGCACTTTTAGACCTCCCATTGGTCCAAATATTAAATATCAGGTGGAAATCAAGCATAGGACAACCATACCAGACAACATAAAGCACTGGAAAGCCTTTAGTGATGATCTAGAGCTGCAGAGGTTTCTACAGACCATTGATGAATTCTCTAATATCTCAATCGACCAAGAAAGCCAAGAAGGTGAAAATAATGAATCAACAAATCAACAAACATCTCATCTTCTAAAGACAGTAGCTGGCCACGATATTGTGGAGCTGAAAAACAATCACATTCCAAGATAAATAGTGCCACTGGAGAGGTTGTTTGACAGCAATGATGTTTCAAGAGAAGTTTCCATGAAGGATCAAGAAGAAGAGATAACATATTGCAATATTGGGACCACTGAGAATCTCAAGTTCATAAAGTTGTCCAAAGCATTAGCTGTGGAACAAAGGGACAAGTATGTCAGTCTCATCAAAAGGTTTGTTGATACTTTTGCATGGTCATATGAGGATTTAAAGACATTTGACACTGACATCGTCCAGAACAAGATACCTTTGAAGGTTGGCTCCAAGCCATTCAAACAAAAGATTCGGAAAAATAATCCCACGTTGGTGTCTATAATCGAGAAAGAGTTGAAATGAATGTTGGATGCAAATATTATTGTACCATTGAGTTACTCAAACTGGGTGGCCAAATTGGTACATGTGAGAAAGAAAAATGGGGAGATACGCTTGTGTGTTGATTTCTGAAATCTCAACAAATGTTATCTAAAAGACAATTACCTTCTCCCCAAGATGGATCATATTTTATAGAGGGTGGTAGCTTCCCACATTATTTCCTTGTTAGATGGATACTCTAGCTATAACCAGATAGCGTTGTGTGAAGAGGACAAATAAAAAACAACATTCACCACCCAATGGGGAACATTCATGTACAACAAGATGCCTTTTGGGCTGATGAACGTAGGGGGCACTTTTCAGAGGGCCATGGACATAGATTTTGTGGGAGAAAAAGACAAATTTATGGTTATATATTTGGATGACATCACCATTTTCTCCAAGTCTGACGATGAACATTTGCAGCATCTGGAGCAGGTTTTCTAGAAATGCGGGAGATACGAAATATCTCTAAATCCTAGGAAGTCTCACTTTGCCATGCCATAAGGTAATATCCTGGGCCACATCATATCAGCAGGAGGTATACAAATTGATCTGAAGTGATTCGATGCCATTCAAGAGATAGAAATCCCCAGAAATAAAAAGGATATCCAGTCTTTCATTGGCAAGATAAACTTCCTAAGGCGCTTTGTGAAAAATTTCATCGAAATCCTGAAGCCTATCACTAACATGTTGAAGAAATATGTTGTGATAAAATGGTCGTTAGAGGCAAAATCAGCATTCCAAAGGATCAAGCAAGCTTTAGTTGAAGCCCTTGTATTAGCCATCCCTGACTATACCAAGCATTTCTTCATTTTTTCTTTTTCTTCTGAGGAGACCATTGTTGTTGTACTACTACAGAAAAATGGAGAAGGACATGAACAACCCATAACCTTCTTTAGAAAATCTCTCCGAGATGTTGAGCTAAAGTATGATATATTAGAAAAGTAGGCTTATGCGTTGACCAAAGAACTCAAGGCCTTCAGGGTATATGTGATACAATCTAGCATAACAACCTTTGTTTCTAGCAATAGTGTCAAAGATATTCTAGTCCAGCCAAACAGTGAGGGGAAAAGAGGGAAGTGGATTGTCAAACTATTGGAGTCTGACCTACACATAAAACCCACCAAATTGATCAAGGGACAAGGACTTGCCAAGTTGTTATCAGAATCAAACTGTAAGGTGCTAGAATTACATCAAATCTTCACCCAATCAAATGCACCCATCATACGGCCTGGACAAGATAGCATGCAGGGATTTGAAAATTACTCCTTTTCACCTTGGTATAGAAACATCATTTATTTTCTACAGCATCTTAAATGTCCACCAGTTGTGAAGAAGACAAAGGCCAGATCTCTCAAAATGAAGGCTATCAAATTCTGCATTTCAAACCAGAGCTTGTATTGGAGGGATCAAAATGACATCCTGTTAAAATTCCTTGATGAAAATGAAGCCAAACAAGTCACAATAGAAATGCATAGAGGAGTATGTGGAGGACACCAGCATTGGAAGGCCACAAATCTTTTTCAAGACAACAGTTCGCCCTGACTTTTGATGGTTGTAAAGCAAAGGTGGGTGACATACAGTTGGAAATTGATGAGAAGTTTATTAGTTCTGCTACAGGGTTACCTGTCACAGGCCAGCGTTGGTTCAAAAATTCGAAAGTGGAAGAGGTTCCATGGCCACTACTGTTTGTCTCCCGCAAGGTCACATCTTGTGACAGAGGTATGCCCATATCCTTTCTTAAACCATGATGGAATGACCTCTTGATAATAGTCAGGGAGTTCATGACCTCCGAAGGTCGATATGGACTCGTGTTTCTCTACCACCTGCGTTTGTTAATTCATTTTATGGGATACCCGTTGAATATGCCCTTTTACTTTCAGCGTAGCCTATATAAAGTGTCTAAAAGGATTAATAGGGAGAAGGCTGACAGTAGCCTGTTCCACCATGGACTTATTAAACTTATCATTGTTTATTACTTGAGTTTACACGGTGATAGCTGGAGAACTTTCATCGCTCGAAATGGTTTTGATGATACAGACCCCGTCGAGGTTGACAAGCCTGTGGTAAATGAAACCAAGGTCGGACCACCCGTGCCCTTCCATATCATGTTTCCCTCTCCTAAGCCTTCGGTCGACCCTGCTATTGACTTACTAGACGTTGGAACTGAGAAGGCCGAGGCTATAAAGAAACCTATGAGAAAAAAGGCTAAAGAAAACCCTACTGCTAATGTCAAGGGTAAAAAGAACGCTTGGCTTATTTCAAGAATGGTTAGGAACAAACCTAAACCCTCTGTTGAGTCAAAGCCTATAATCCTTAGTGAGGATTCGGACTCTAACGTAGAACGTTTCCTAACCAGTGAGTACCCCTACTCACAGGGTTTATGCCCCAAACCAACTTATGATTTTGTGACGAATCTTCCCCCCTGCCTAAGGATTAACCCTGGCTACCCTGGTATTAAATTTCCTAACGAAATCCTCAGCAATATGTCCAAACCCTCGCCTGCTCTTCTGAAACCCGGACAGTCGTCCTGTGACCAATGTGATTTATGGTTGGAATGATACTACATCGACGTTCCCATACTCGAATCGAAAATTCAATCGCTTGAAAGTCAAGTTGCAGTATTAACCAGCCAAAGAGACAAACTCCAAGCAACCGATAAGAAGCAGAAGACAACTGGATCCATCATTTTCAAGAATGTTGAATCGGCCACAGCCGTTATCAACTCCAAATTGTCGTGACCGAGCCATTTGCCCGCCATACAGGTATGGATTTTGATATCATTTTAGTTTTGTGAATAATCAGGATTAATATAGTCTTCGAATAGCTCTGTTTATATTTCGCAATGGCTCTGTTATAATGTGTTCATCCTGTATATTTTTCTCTTTGCTAAAAATAAATAGAATTTTGTTTTAGATACATGAGTTGATTATTCCCGGTTTATCCATTGACATATTTTTATTGGATTTGAATGATATTCGTTTGGATTTGATTTGTTCGTTTGTCTGATTGAGTTAGCAAAACTTATGGTTTTCTTTCAATTGAATTCGTTTTGTATCTACTCCGAACAGGAAGTTTTTCATGCTCAATTTAGAATACGATCATGTTTGGATGTGATTTCATTATGGTTCATATGCTATGATTGGCAAAAGATTTCAATGAGTTTGGTTGTTACGATCTTGTAATATGTTGTGTCATGTAATCTTCTAAGAACAGGAATACAAAACTGTTCGGTTTCAGTTTGGAAAGAACTACTATGTTTTGTATGAAAACAATGCTCTCATTTAAGCCTGTGCAAATGCGCTCGAATCGTGGAATGGTTTTGATTCGTAAAAGCTATGTTAAAACCTTAACTGTTTGATTCGCTCTTATTCTGATTAGATTATCCCATGTCTGGAGTTGGTAAGATTGTTTTATGAGTTGGATTCGGATTATAATTGTTGCTCTGTTGATTTTAAATTTGCAAAAGGAATTGGCCGACCTAGGTTATCTCTACCAAATCCGGTTATAATTCGTTTGAATGGAACGATTTTGATCAGAGTCAATCGATCTTGTTTGCCCAATTTGTAATAACAAACGATTGGATCCTGTTATTATTTCATTTGAATTGATTTTCGTGGCATGAATCGTTTGCTATGTCAATACAGTTATAACGATTTGAAATAATCTTGTTGGATTCGATCATATCTCCTGTTGATAAGTCAACATAATTATATCAGTTTCAAATTGATATCAAACGATTTCACAACTGTTAATTATGATTCTGTTCATTCGATTTTGTGGTAACAAAAGAATCAAAGTACGTGTATCTCTATGATCATTTGATTGATCATGATCCTGTTTGAATTCAAATGGAATAACCATTTCAATTTAAATGATGCGTTTTTAAATAGAAATTGGATGTTAATTGAATTTAATTCTTTAAAAAGATTTTCAATTGATTTTAATGTTGATTTTGTGTCTTATTTAGACCAGCTACATAATCGCAAGATTATGTAGCTAGTCTGTAGAATTAGATTTTTATTATTTTATTAATAAAGGATCCTTCTAACTTGTCCATTTTTTACCCTTTTCAGGTAAATTCGAATTGCATGGGACATGCTGGACAGTCTAGGGGATATTTGTGTGTTTAGTTTTATTGTAGGTTCATAGTTTAGTTAAACTTGGGAGATCTTCCCAGATTTTATGTAAACAATTTTGATAACTTCCACAGGGAGGTTTTACCCTGTGGAAAACCTATAAATACTTATTATTTTTGTAATAAGTGGAATCCTCACTTGTGGGAGAACCAGACTATGGATTTCTAATACAAACAGAGACATGAGTTGATGTTTTGCTACAACTTTCGCTTTCATAATATCAATCTTTTGTTTCATGTTTATGCTTATCAATTTGCATTTGATTAGTGACTACTTTAGCTATCATATTCTTTTGCAGAATGATATGATTTAATAAATGTGATCCATGTCTGATTTCTTTCATTAATCTAAAATACAACAATTGCTTTATTCAGTTAATGAATGACAGATTTCTCTTCTTCATCAATTGAATTATTTTGTATAAGTCTTTGCATACGGGTTTATCTAACTGTGAAGATTTATAAATTATAAGATTGTTGTTATTTTTATGTTTTGTTTTTCCTATGATCATACCTTAAGAGCACTGCAACTTATCATTTACGAGAAGCTCCTGGATAATTCAAAGCGGGTTTCCTCCTTCCGATCAGCTAGGACGATCATCATACACAGGATAAATCTGGAGCATTTCTCCAGGTCAGTTTGAGATTAATTTTTATTAGTGTGTTAGTGTAATATTAGTATTTTAGTTAGATATATTTGTAGTTTAGATTAGTGATTTAGTTTAGTTAGTTTTTGTTTTATTTCTATTCATAAAATTATAAAATCAGCAAAAAATATCTTTCTCTGTCTTAGGGCAGAATGCAAATGATTTTTTCAGGTTTTATTTAAATCTGTAAATTGTAGATATTGTACATTTTGTGAATAAGTTATATTTTAATTAGTAGTTAGATAGTTAATTAGTTAGAGCTAGATAGAGTAGTAGTTAGTAGATTGTATATATATAGAATAGTTAGATTAGTTTAGTTTGTTTTAATAATTAGTTTTAGATTAGTTTGTTTTATTTATTTTTTAGTTAGATTAGTTTAGTTTGTTTTATTTCTTTTTAGTTAGATTAGTATAGTTAGTTTTAGTTAGATTAGTTAGTTTAGAGTAGTTTTTCTTTTTTTTGTAGTACCTTAGATCGGCCAACGGAGCCGCTAAACCCATCAGGGTGGTTCATTCAAAATGGCTTGGGTTATTAGACAACCCCGGACCAGTTTCACTCTTCCAGTTGACAGACGGTCGATTTCGCCCGTCAACAAATGGCGCTAGAAGGAGGGCCTGAATTTAATTAATGGCACGAGGCGGTCGCAAGACTCCTCCTCCACCTAATCGTTCACCTATTGTGACTAGAATCCATTCATACGATAATATCCCCCCTCAAACAACAACTACTTCAACCGACGATCCTCAGATCATAGTTAAGCCAACAACTCCTAATCCTACAGGTGGTGACATACAAGAGATTGTCCGTCAATCTCTTATAAAAACACATAGTTCCTTAGCCCGTTTGAGGCAACCAAACCGCCCGTGGGGTCAACCTTTGGACTTCTCTGATATCAGAGAACAATTAGGTGACACTAACCTCACTGTGAATCCTACAGATCCAAACCTAAATCCTATTGCAGGAGGATCTGGGATACCTCCTTCACCACCTCCATCATCTCCTTCCTCTTCTGGAGGAGATTCCTCTGACGAAGGTGATTCCCCTTCTCATCCTTCCACACCCACTACCCCAATGGAAAATCAGAACAACCCTGCTAGACCCTGGCTTGATCAGGATGCCGTAGTTGTACCTGGAGCTCAACACCCTTTACCTAAACATCCGGAGAAATGGATTCCCAAGTTTGACCCTGACTCAAAACAGATCGCTGAAGATCACATTAAAAAGTTTATGTTAGCCATAAGACTCCGTAATGTCGAGAATGAAGATGTTGTTTGTAGGTTGTTCTCCTATACTTTCAAGGGCAATGCATCCACATGGTACTTTGCCCAACAACCCCATACCATCGTATCTTTGGAAAAGTTTGAGTCATGCTTTTTGGAAAAGTTCGGAGACGGTAAGCCTCCGGAAGTCCTAGTAATGGATCTTTCTATCTTAAGAATGAACCCAAAAGAAAAAGTTAAAGAATTTAATCAAAGATTCTTAACGCTTAAAAACCGAATCCCTGGAGATTCCATGCCTGCTGAGAGTCTTATAATAGCTTACTACACTAAATCTTTGCATCAGTGTATAGCTATTTGGGTTAAAAACTCTAAGAAATCCACGTTGTTATAAGCCTTCGAGGAGGCCAACCAGATTGAAAAAGACATACTTAGTCTGAAAGACTCTTCTAGCAACGAAACAAAGACTAGTTCTTCTTCCAAAAAGAAGATCGAAATCCTCCCTAGACCCACTTCAAGTAAAACACAACCTGAAACCTCTGATTTAGAAAACTTACTAAAGTTTTTCAAAAACTATCAAATCAAGTTATAGACTGGAAAAGGTCAATCGAAGAAGCTTCCTCGAGTAAAGGACCTTACAAACCCCCGTTCCGGAAGCCTTTTCCTACCAACCGACCTAATCCAACCACGGAAAGCCTAAATCTATAAAGCCTGCAATGCGCCCTTCAAACAATCCTAGAAGCCCAAGATAACCTGATGCCTCCTGAGATCCCTGAGGAGGTAGTTGAACAAGAAACAGTTCAAGAAGAAGAGTCCTCTCCAAACATTTTTGGACACTTCTCGGATAGCATCTTTCAAGCTAACTTCGAGACAGTACATCCTTATAACACCAGGAGTAAGACATCAAACAAACCTTCTACCGAAAACACTACAACTTCGCCTCCAAAGCAATCTAAATCAGCTGAGACTAAACAGAGTAATGTGAACCCTAACTTAGATTATGATGTTGTTGAAGATCTTAAAAATTTAAGGGCTAAAATTTCTATTTATGAGTTATTGAAGTTTCCATTTCTGCTTCAAAAAATGTTACAGAATATTTCTAAGAATGGAAAAAATGGTAATTCAAGTAGTAATAAGGTTGTGCAAAATAAAGTCCCTCAGAAGACTTCCACTAAAAATAATCCTGATCCTCAAGATAAAGGAAGCCTTCCTGTAAGTCATATAAATAATGTAAATAATGTAAATAATGTAGATAAAATAGCTTTAGAAACTACGAGTAAAAAGCCACAAGATACTACTCTCAGTACTCGCAAAAATGTACCTCCTTTCTTATTAACTTTCGAAATCTTCAATAGAAACGTGCATAATTGTATGGTAGACTCAGGAGCGTCATCCAATGTGATGCCATGGTCTGTCTACCAGAATATTAACGCTGAAGTTGAACCCTCTACTTTAAAAATCATACAACTTGATCGGACCAATGTTAAGGTTATAGGCGAACTAAAAAGCGTACTTATTAGATTATCGTCTAACCCCAAGGTTCATCATGTTATTGATATAATCGTTGTGGATATTCCAGAAGTGTATGGTCTATTTTTAAGCAGGGACTGGTCGGAGCAGCTACATGGTTATTTCGGGACAGATTGGTCTCATCTATGGCTTCCGAAAAATGGAAAGCCTAATAAAATAAAAGTAAATCATGAGCGCTACCTTAAGTTCACGGTCACATATTTGAACGATCCCAACGAACCATTCACACCTTCTGTTGATTCACCTGAAGTACAAGGGATGGACACCTTCTTCGGAAATTTCATGGTTGAGGCTTCACCTATCATCAATCCATAACAACAGTCCGAGATTGTAGCATATATGCAGCCAACAGTTTCTACGCAACGGTCCCATGTGCCCGATGGAAATCAAATTTGGTCTCTTTATTTTGACGGGACAAAGTCCAAAGAAGGAGTTGGAGCCGGCTGCGTCATTATTGATCCGGCAGGTAACAAGACATTAATTGCATGTAGACTAGAATTTGAATGTACTAATAATACTACAGAATATGAGGCTTTACTGCAAGGTCTCAGAAAAGCTTTGGATATGAACATTCAAAACCTGGTTGTTTTTGGCAACTCTGAAATAGTGGTTAAACAGGTAAGAGATTCTATCCAATGTCTTTCTCCGCATCTCAAAAGCTACCAGTATGAGGTATGGAATTCAATGAATAAATTTTCTGCTTTCAATGTAAATTCCATTCCTATATTAAATAATGTTGAAGTAGACTTATTAGCTAATGTAGCTTCTAAACTTCTTCCTGCAAAAGGCTTGTCCCCAGATGCATTCTCCGTTGAGCTATTGTTCAGACCATCCGTTCCTGACAATATCACAAACTGGAGAGTATTTGACGACGATCAACAAATTATCGACTTTCTTCACATGGAAGAAACCTTTCAAGGCGTGGTGATAGACGAATGCACGCATGATGACAATTTGCACGATTTTACGGTAATACCTGATCCGAAAACTCCTAAAGCTCTGTCAGACATGGTAAATTCCATACCCAAATCTGTAATTAGATTAGAGAAGTTTTATGATTTTGAAGATAAATTTAAAAATAAGGTCAACTGCAAAACCAATAGTTCCTCGTTATCTTATGAAAAAGTAAACCTAGGAACTAATGAAAATCCTCAGTGCATTAATTTAGGGTTGGGGTGTTCTCAACAAGAAAAAGATGCATTTGTTAAATTATTTAAAGAGTTTAAAGATGTCTTTGCATGGACGTATGATGAACTTAAAACTTTTGATCCTAACATCATACAGCATGTCATTCCCATGAAACCCCAAACCTTGCCCTTTCAACAAAAACTGAGGAAAATGCACCCTAAACTAGAACCGACCGTTCCAAAAGAATTGAATAAACTCCTAAATGCTAAGATAAGTTTTCCTGTTAGGCACACTCAATGGGTTTCTAACCTCGTCCCATTCCGGAAGAAAAATGGGGAAATCCGACTCTGCGTCGATTTCCGAAACCTTAATAAAACGTCTGATAAAGACAATTATCCTGTCCCTCCCATGGAACAGATCCTTCAACAGGTATCTAGTTCCGAGAGGCTATCCTTACTGGATGGTTTCTCAGGGTATAAACAAGTCCTGATGTCTCCACCATACCAACTCAAAACCACCTTCCGTACCCCGTGGGGCACTTATGCTTATCGTAAAATGCCCTTTGGATTGATTAATGTCGGTGCCACTTTTCAGAGAGCAATGGACATTGCTTTCCGAGGCTTAGTCAATCAGTCCATTGTAGTTTACTTGGATGATGTGACTGTATATTCTAAAAACAAAGATGATCATCTAGCTCACTTATGAGCCGTTCTACTTCGATGTCGTAAATACGGCATCTCCTTGAATCCCAAAAAGTCCATCTTTGCAGTAGAACAGGGTAAACTATTAGGATTCATTATGTCTAGTGAAGGGATGATTATTGACCCCGAAAGGACTCAATTCATCACGAAACTTCCCCCTCCTACATCCAAAAAATCCATGCAGTCTTTCTTAGACCAGATTAACTTCGTGAGGAGATTCGTCCCCAGTTTCTCCGAAATGGTCAGACCTTTATAGAATCTGATTAAGAAAGACACCCAATATCACTGGGGACCCATAGAAAATCAAGCTTTTAATGCAATAAAGAAGGCCATAATAGACGCTCCATCTCTCATGAGCCCTGACTTCTCTCAAGATTTTACACACTATACTTTTGCCTCTAACCGTTCCTATGCCATCGTCTTAACCCAAAAGAACGCCGATAACAATGAAGTACCCATCGCCTTTATGAGCTCTGCTTTCAAAGTCATTGAACTTAAATATCCAACGGTTGATCGGCAAGCCTACGCTGTTTTCAAACCAGTCAAGCACTTCCGGTCCTATCTTTTGAAGTCAAGGACGAAAGTCGTTGTCCCCTACCCAGCCGTTAGGAACTTGTTAGTGCAAAAGGAACTAGGAGAGAAGAGAGCCAACTGGGTCACCTCCTTACAGGAGTATGACTTAGAAATCACCCCAGCCCAGATAGTGAGAGGCCAAGGGTTATGCAAGTTAGTTGTTGATTCAACAGCAGGACAACAAGAACAAAGCGATACGTCAGACCTAGGAAAACATGATCAAAGTTTAATATGTTGCACGCAAAACCTTGTCAGTCCTTGGTATGATGATATTAGATTCTGTCTTGAACATGGGTCAGCACCTCGTCACTTACATCCCGCTAAGAGAAGAGCGTTAAGGTTAAAGTCTGCCTCCTTTCATTTGTTTAATGGTATCATGTTTCGTCAAAATTTTGACAGCGTACTGATGCGCTGTCTTGAAAAAGACGAAGCAGAAAAAGTCTTGCTCGAGTTGCATGCAGGAGAAGCTGGTGGTCACTTCGGTGGAGACACCACTGCTCATAAAGTTCTAAGAGTTGTTTATTACTAGCCCATGCTTTTTAGAGACGCCCATGCCTTATGTCGTAAATGTATCATTTGTCAAAAAGCATCAGGGTGGTTACAAAAACCATCCTTTCCTCTGCAACCCGTTTCGGTAGATTCTCCTTTTCAGCAGTGGGGCCTTGATATCATAGGTCCAATAAACCCCCCGTCCTCTCAACAACACAAGTTTATTGTGACATCCATGGATTACTTTACTCGATGGTCTAAAGTTGTTGTGTTAAGAACTATCAACACCAGTCACGTAATCGCCTTTCTAAATTCAAATATTATCACTCGTTTCGGTATCCCTGGTTCTTTAGTCTTTGACAACGCTTATTACTTTTCTTCTCTTGAGATGAGTGAGTTCCATTTGGAAAAAGGAATTAAACTGAAKTATTATGCTAGCTATTACCCCCAGGGAAATGGATTGGCAGAATCCACAAACAAGAACTTAATTAAAATCATCAAGAGAACGGTGGTTGAAAATCACAAGAATTGGCACAATGCGTTGTTGAACACGCTGTGGGATGATAGGGTAACGCCAAAAGCTGCTATAGGTAACTCCCCATTTTTTCTCGTTTATGGAAGAGAAGCAATTATGCCGCCACACATTCTTCTTCCTTCGCTTCAGTTGTCGCAGAAAATCCAAGAAGAAGATTGTCTCCCTTTGGAAAATCGAATTAACTCTTTGATGAAGCTAGAAGAGGTAAGAGCCCAAGCTAAACGTAAGTTAGATCAACATCAACAATTGGTTAAAATCCGGTTCGATGCTAGCTCTGCTTCTGATAGAAATTTTGAAGTAGGTGATCTCGTTCTGAAATGGGACAAACCGCATGAGGGAAAGGGAGAGCATACCAAATTTCAAAATTTGTGGCTTGGACCATTTCTAATTGCTGAAAAGTTGGGTCCTAGTTCTTTTCGATTGTAGAATCTTGAAGGGCAACTTGACACCTACCCGGTGAATGGCCAAGCCTTGAAAAAATACTTTGCTTGATAACAACTCTTGTATTTTATGTATATATTTTGCTTTTGTGTGCTTTTTCATTTGCTTTTTAGTTTTTGATTTTTCTTTGAATTTATCAGCTGGTGCTTTCTTTCAAATACACATGCCTGTACACTGAGCTATTCAGACAAATTCAATAGAAAATTCCTTCGCTAAAATAACTGCTGATAAAAAGGTATAAACATCAACGGTTTATTTCTGAAATTTATATCTATGTTTGAAAAGTCTGTTGTTTAAAAGAAGGTGGTTGATTTCGATCTTTGAGTAAAGTTCATCATGATTATCTATTATCTTTTTACGCTGTCCCTATTCCTTAAGCGAATGACTCAAAGATGTCTCCCTGTCGTATGAAGTTGTTTTTATAAATGAAACATCTCTGGATCTTGATAAAGGACAGTTCTAAAAAAAAAATCTGATGAGGTCTGAAAAAACGTGTTAAAATATCATAATTTTCAGCTTCACCCCACTCAACTATATATCTATGAAAAAAGAAAACAAAATAAATTATTAAAGAGCTGTGGGAAGTGCTTGTAAACCCGTCGGGATACTGAACAGGTCTGGTGGCAGTGGGTAAATACATGCATGGCGCCAAGACAACTTCATCGGGGTACTGAATAGGCCCACTGGCAGCGAAGCAATGTCGGGTATATGAAAATTAGAAAATAAGAATCCTCTTTAAAGTCCTTTATTCTGATCCAGAACTTCTTGGAAGGATACAGATGTCAGAGTGGGTTAAATGGAAACCCTGTCGAGGCTATGGACGCCTGTTGGCATCAGTGGCTCTGTCAACAGTATTGGGGATTTTATCTTTAATATCGTGACTTGCTGAGCTTAAGATTGTTATCAGTTTTCATCTTTTGAAACACTGCTGGAATAGTTGGTTAATGATGATGTTTATACAATTTTTTGGTTGTCATTTTTGAGTTGGAATTATCTTTGTTGTCCTAATCTGAATTTGTTCCTTTTGGAAGAGATAACTGCTTCTACCAGTGTGTCGCCATTGTTGGCAGCCAATCCACTTTTTTCCACTGTCTTATAAGATGCCTACACCAACGTTTTGCAAACATCTATTTTTCGTCGCAATTTTCAAATAAACGACACTTTTATTTTTATGACATTTGCACATTTGCAGTCGTTTTGTTTTCACGACTGTAAGCATGAAAACTGGTCTTTCGAAGTCGCATTGAAATCATTTTTGAACTGTCGTTATCCTTCTTGTCGATTTTCCTATTGCGCTTACATTTCACTTATCATTATGCAGCTGGAAAAACTTTAGAACTGTACTCATTGTACATTCTTGGATTGATTGTTTGACTTGGTTTCATGAGAATACATAGGTGTTATGGTTAAATCTTTCATATATATCTTTTATATGATACCTATGTTCGTATTTTCATAACTATTGGCACATTGGTTAAACTATTGATATGAAGACCCATTGGCGCATGGTTAAATATTTGGTATTGGTTTAAAACTTTGGCACAACATTGATTGCGCGTGTTGGTTTATACACTTACCATTGGTTTCATTGGTCGGCCAAGTGACATGACTATTGAACTTTACTATAATGGGTAGAACAACTATGAGTCGGTGGTTGTACTTTGGCAATAACTATTTTGCATGGTAGAGATAAACTCCACCACCTTCGCACGATGGAATTTATGCCTATCCCTTATCCCCGTTTACCTCTGTTAGCTCGGGTAACCCTTCATGCACTTTTCTCCTTTGTGTGTTATGACTCAAACCCTGGGCTTACCATGTGCTCGGATCCATGGCACCAGTCATGCGAATCGAGCCAAACAGCAACCAAGCCTTACTGTTATCTGTTATTTGACAATGCCCGGAAAGACTTGGAGGATAATGGATGGCTCACTTTTGTACAACGATTTGAGGGTTTTAATCTAATTGTGGCACAACAGTTCACCCTGACTTTTGATGGCTTTAAAGCCAAGGTGGGCAACATACAGTTGGAAATTGATGAGAAGTTTATTAGTTCTGCTACAGGGTTACCTGTCATAGGCCAGCGTTGGTTCAAAAATTCAAAAGTGGAAGAGGTTCCATGGCCACTATTGTTCGTCTCCTGCAAGGTCACATCTTGTGACAGAGGTATGCCCATATCCTTGCTTAAACCACAATGGCATGACCTCTTGATAATAGTCAAGCGGTTCATGACCTGCGAAGCTCGATATGGACTCGTGCTTCTCTACCACCTGCGTTTGTTAATGCATTTTATGGGATACCCATTGAATATGCCCTTTTACTTTCAGCGTAGCCTATATAAAGTGTCTAAAAGGTTTGATAGGGATAAGGCTGACAGTAGCCTGTTCCACCATGGACTTATTAAACTTATCAGTGTTTATTACTTGAGTTTACACGGTGATAGATGGAGAGTTTTCATCGCTCGAAAGGGTTTTGATGATACAGACCCTGTCCAGGTTGACAAGCCTGTGGTAAATGAAACCAAGGTCGGGCCACCCGTGCCCTTCCATATCCTGCTGCCCTCTCCTAAGCCTTCGGTTGACCCTGCTATTGACTTACCAGACGTTGGAACTGAGAAGGTCGAGGCTATAAAGAAACCTGTGAGCAAAAAGGCTAAAGCAAACCCTACTGCTAATGTCAAGGGTAAAAAGAACGCTCGGCTTATTTCAAGAATGGTTAGAAACAAACCTAAACCCTCTGC
Source organism: Picea sitchensis (assembly GCA_010110895.2). Taxonomy (NCBI): domain Eukaryota; kingdom Viridiplantae; phylum Streptophyta; class Pinopsida; order Pinales; family Pinaceae; genus Picea; species Picea sitchensis. The sequence goes on from SNQJ01S0044179.1 coordinate 78,666, forward strand.
TGAGTCAAAGCCTATAATCCTTAGTGAGGATTTAGACTCTGACGTAGAACATTTCCTAACCAGTGAGTACCCCTACTCACAGGGTTTATGCCCCAAACCACCTTATGATTTTGTGACGAATCTTCCCCCCTTCCTAAGGATTAACCCTGGCTACCTTGGTATTAAATTGCCTAACAAAACCCTCAACAATATGTCCAAACCCTCGCCTGCTCTTCTGAAACCCGGACAGTCGTCCTGTGACCAATGTGATTTATGGTTGGAACGATACTACATCGGCGTTCCCATACTCGAATCGAAAATTCAATCGCTTGAAAGTCAAGTTGCAGTATTAACCAGCCAAAGAGACAAAATCCAAGCAACTGATAAGAAGCAGAAGACAACTGGATCCATCATTTTCAAGAATGTTGAATCGGCCACAACCGTTATCAACTCCAAATTTTCATGACCGAGCCATCTGCTCGCCATACAGGTATGGATTTTGATATCGTTTTAGTTTTGTGAATAATCAGGATTAATATAGTCTTCGAATAGCTCTGTTTATATTTCGCAATGGCTCTGTTATAATGAGTTCATCCTGTATATTTTTTTCTTTGCTAAAAATAAATAGAATTTTGTTTTAGATACATGAGTTGATTATTCCCGTTTTAGCCATTGACAGATTTTTATTGGATTTGAATGATATTCATTTGGATTTGATTTGTTCGTTTGTCTGATTGAGTTAGCGAAACTTATGGTTTTCTTTCAATTGAATTCGTTTTGTATCTACTCCGAACAGGAAGTTTTTCATGCTCAATTTAGAATACGATCATGTTTGGATTTGATTTCGTTATGGTTCGTATGCTGTGATTGGCAAAAGATTTCAATGAGTTTGGTTGTTACGATCTTGTAATATGTTGTTTCATGTAATATTCTAAGAACAGGAATACAACTCTGTTCGATTTCAATTTGGAAAGAACTACTTTGTTTCGTATGAAAACAATGCTCTCATTTAAGCCTGTGCAAATGCGCCCGAATCGTGGAATGGTTTTGACTCGTAAAAACTATGTTAAAACCTTAACTGTTTGATTCGTTCTTATTCTGATTGGATTATCCCATGTCTGGAGTTGGTAAGATTGTTTTATGAGTTGGATTCGGATTATAATTGTTTCTCTGTTGATTTTAAATTTGCAAAACGAATTGGCTGACCTAGGTTATCTCTACCAAATCCGGTTATAATTCGTTTGAATGGAACGATTTTGATCAGAGTCAATCGATCTTGTTTGCCCAATTTGTAATAACAAACGATCGGATCCTGTTATGATTTCATTTGAATTATTTTCGTGGCATGAATCGTTTGCTATGTCAATACAGTTATAACGATTTGAAATAATCTTGTTGGATTCAATCATATTTCTTGTTGATAAGGCAACATAATTATATCAGTTTCAAATTGATATCAAACGATTTCACAACTGTTAATTATGATTCTGTTCGTTCGATTTTGTGGTAACAAAAGAAACAGAGTACGCATATCTCTATGATCATTTGATTGATCGTGATCCTGTTTGAATTCGAATGGCATAACCATTTCAATTTAAATGATTCGTTTTTAAATAGCAATTGGATATTAATTGAATTTAATTCTTTAAAAAGGATTTTAATTGATTTTAATGTTGATTCTGTGTCTTATTTAGACCAACTACAGAATCGCAAGATTCTTTAGCTAGTCTGTAGAATTAGATTTTTATTATTTTATTAATAAAGGATCCTTCTAACTTGTCCATCTTTTACCCTTTTCAGGTAAATTCGAATTGCATGGGACATGCTGGACAGTCTAGGGGATATTTGTGTGTTTAGTTTTATTGTAGGTTCATAGTTTAGTTAAACTTGGGAGATCTTCCCAGATTTTATGTAAACAGTTTTGATAACTTCCACAGGTAGGTTTTACCCTATGGAAAACCTATAAATACTTATTATTTTTGTAATAAGTGGCATCCTCACTTGTGGGAGAACTAGGCTATGGATTTATAATACAAACAGAGACAGGAGTTGATGTTTTGCTACAGCTTGCGCTTTCATAATATCAATCTTTTGTTTCATGTTTATGCTTATCAATTTGCATTTGATTAGTGACTACTTTAGCTATCATATTCTTTTGCAGAATGATATGATTTAATCAATGTGATCCATGTCTGATTTCTTTCATTAATCTAAAATACAACAATTAATTTATTCAGTTAATGAATGACAAATTTCTCTTCTTCATCAATTGAATTATTTTGTATAAGTCTTTGCATACAAGTTTATCTAACTGTGAAGATTTATAAATTATAAGATTGTTGTTATTTTTATGTTTTGTTTGTCCTGTGATCATACCTTAAGAGCACTAAAACTTATCGTTTATGAGAAGCTTCTGGATAATTCAAAGCGGGTTTTCTCCTTCCGATCATCTAGGACGATCATCATACACAGGATAAATCTGGAGCGTTTCTCCAGGTCAGTTTGAGATTAATTTTTATTAGTGTGTTAGTGTAATATTAGTATTTTAGTTAGATATATTTGTAGTTTAGATTAGTGATTTAGTTTAGTTAGTTTTTGTGTTATTTCTGTTCATAAAATTATAAAATCAACAAAAAATATCTTTCTCTGTCTTAGGGCAGAATGCAAATGAGTTTTTCAGGTTTTATTTAAATCTGTAAATTGTAAATATTGTACATTTTGTGAATAAGCTATATTTTAATTAGTACTTAGATAGTTAATTAGTTAGAGCTAGATAGAGTAGTAGTTAGTAGATTGTATATATATAGAATAGTTAGATTAGTTTAGTTTGTTTTAATAATTAGTTTTAGATTAGTTTGTTTTATTTCTTTTTTAGTTAGATTAGTTTAGTTTGTTTTATTTCTTTTTAGTTAGTTTTAGTTAGATTAGTTAGTTTAGAGTAGTTTTTTTTTTTTTTTAGGACCTTAGATCGGGCAACAGAGCCGCTAAACCCGTCAGGGCGGTTCATTCCAAACGGCTTGGGTTATTAGACAACCCCGGACCGGTTCCACTCTTCCAGTTGACAGATGGTCGATTTCGCCTGTCAACACCACTCTTTTTTATTAAGTCAAGTGTGAAGTATACATTGTTGTACCCCAATAGTGTTTTAATCAATTTAATTATCCATTCTACAATTGTTAATGTAGAGTTAAGTCTTAGTCCCAGATGGACGAGAGCCTCTACAACTTTGATAAATATCCAATTTCTCTATGTTTTGAGGGTTGAGTTTTAGGGGCAAAGGATAACAACACATCAGACTTGTTGGACCCGTTCTATTCATGGATTAAAGCTCTCTACCTGGTGAATATACTCTTTATGACAGTGTTTCGTTCAAATCTTCATGTGTTTTTATCTTATCTTGAATGCAATTTTGATTTGTGCAAAGTACATTTCATTTCCTTCGGCTATTGTATAACTTGTCTTTATTGATATGCAACCTGCAAAAACAACTAATGCTTGGTAAAGATTTGTTTTTATCGCAACCTGAGGGAATAATTGTGTTTTTGATACATGTTTAATGTTTTGAAATGATATTTTAATTATTAAACTTCCCGCGGAAGATTATTCATTGAGTGGTTTGTTGTTTCCCTTTGTTTTTATTATTTCACTCGCTTGTCATTAGTGTGCCACCAGCCAAGGAGGACCCTCATCATTATCATTTTTCAACCCAACAATGCTCTTGTCTTGGTAGAACCAACCCTCTAACTAACCAACAAAAATTAAAAATCAACTATTCTAAACTTGAGATAGTCTAGCTTTGCTCTTTAACAATCAGGTGCAGATCTTGGGACCAACATCTTCCTATCATCAAACCATCATATTGTTTTTTATACCAGATGAGGATAGGAGGATAGGATATGTGACTTGATGATTTAACTTGTACTTATCTATCTTTGAACACTTGCATTTATTAACTAGTAGCCTCTAAGAGTAGTCAAAGTTATTGAGAAAATACTCAAGCTTTGTCATGACTAAATTTAAGAACTTTAAACTCCTCTCTCTTTATCTTGACTAAATTCAGAAACTTTAACTTCTTTATATTTTCAATAGATTTTGGAAAGAACTAGAATATATCAATGAAACATAAATTAACATAAATCTAACACCTCGCTTTTTATATTTTCAGAAACTTTTACTTCTTTATATTTTCAATAGATTTTGGAAAGAACTAGAATATGTCAATGAAACATAAATCTAACACCATTGGCAATATCCTATCATTTAAATAAATGTGAAAATTTTAAGAACTTTAATCTCCTCGCTCTTTATTTTGACTAAATTTAGAAACTTTAAATTCCTTATATTTTCAATAATTTTTGGAAAGATATAGAATATGTCAATGAAACATAAATCTAACATCATTGGCAATATCCTATCATTTAAAAAAATGTGAAAATTTTAAGAAATTTAAACTTCTCGCTCTTTATTTTGTCTAAATTTAGAAACTTAAAATTCCTTATATTTTCATAAATTTTTGGAAAGATATAGAATATGTCAATGAAACATAAATCTAACACCATTGGAAATATCCTATTATTTAAAAAAATGTGAAGACACATTTGTTTAAGATGGTAATTATCATATGTATTAGAGTGGGAAGCCTTGGACACAAATTCCCCTCAATTGTGGATATATTGTTCCTCAGTAATGAAATTCTACACGATCCCTTTGACTCTTCCACTATTATTATGATTCTCATATGTGTAATAAGGTAATTCATGTTAGCTTTCCATAATATTTAATTGAGCAATGTTTATGTATATATATAATAATAATTTATTTTTAAGGTCACAGTTAAGCCACACCAAATTGGTGTATGAAACTCTCTTGTTTGTGGGACAAGGGATCCCTCTCTGTCCAACGATTTGATTGGTAAAGTCTATGGAGGTATACATACCCTACCCCCCTCTAAGTTTGAATTTGTGACCTCTTAAGAGGAAACACACGTTCTTAACCATTAGGCCTGTTAGCATCAGAAGTCACCCCTGGATTGCAGCAGGAGCAGATCCCGACGCCCATCAGTTTATGTCATGATTTGTTTAATGGGGTGATCAAATGTAGGTTAACTCAAACAATGTGGTTCTAACTCCAAAACTAGGCCATGCATGCATGGGAAAATGAGGTCTTAGATAACTTCAGACAGTGAGTTGTAGTAAGGGTGAGTAGGGGGAAGACTTGTATCAGAGAGGTGCAAAGGTTTGTCGTAAACATCAGGTTTCTAACAGGATGTGGGAGAAGACATCTAAATGCAAGATCTTCTTGCATTCAAATGAAAAATGCCGGAGAATACAACAATGAAACACTAAATCATTTATCATAACATGATTGCAATAATTCGCACGAATCAGTCGTTCATGAAATCTCTCAGCATAAGATGAAAATTAGATGGAGTAAGAAAGACTGTCTATCATAAAACAAGAAATCTCACATATAGATGCATAACCAGAGAACTAGAGTGTGTTAAAACTTTACAATAGGGAGCTTCGCTCTACCATCGATACCTCACAAAATACAAAGACTGAGTCTATATACTCAGGAAAATTCACCTAACAGAGGCATGTTCAGCCATCCAAAGTGTGGTGTCCCTTCAGCCAAATTCGGACGAATAATCCTTGTTAGACGCCACCTTAACTGCGCATGACTCCTGTAGGGGGAGGGTAGTTGAGCCATTAAGTGTCGGGCTAGCATGCGCAGACTTCTCTGTCTAGTCGAGGACTTTGGCATGGCTTCTCCAGAAAAATGGGTACACAGGACCCTCTCAAGCAGACCGCTCGACAGGCCCTCCATACTTTGCACTTAATGACTGAGGAGAGGTTTCAACCACCTCTCCTTGCTTTCATTTACTCCGAGCGAGAAACAGTATTGAGATCGGATCCGATGACACCTGGAGATCATGATGATCCCTTTTGTAACTTAACTCAACACTTTTGACCTTCTTTACACAGCTCCTTTCTTTCCCCAAGTGACCACGGGCTGTGACCACATGCTTATTCCCCAGGCGCTTTCAGTGTTCGCGAATGGGAAGGAGTCGATCCTTTCTTATCATAGTTGCGATTGGAGAAATGTCGAGATGTCTCAATTGAGTGCCATGTGTCCTTCAAATATGACAGTCCTAAACTCACCCGACGTTGTTGTGGGCCTCAGGTCCTTAATGCTCTCGCTACTTCGCGTATCGGGATATGATGGAGCTATTTTTTTCACTTTGAAACCGTGATGGGAGAAAAGGCGGGGAGCCTAATCATGCGCCAGGTGTCCCCTTCAAATGGACGGTTGAGACTACCCCCTGATATTGTGGGCCCAAATTTAAAAGTTCTTTCCCTTTCGCGATTCACGAGTTTGTGGGTCAAAGATCCTCGGCTCCCTTCCTGGTCAGCGCTCTCTGCATGTAACCGTTGGATAGAGCCCAAGTACTAATGCCTCTCGCAACTCGTGGCTTCGTGAGCTGGAGTATCGAACTTTGGCATTCTCCCCTCGCGAAGTCCCGAGACGCGATGGTCAGCGAAGGTTGACCCCCTCTGGGCACTTTTCATAACTCGCAATCTCGCGTAGCTAAAATACATAGTCCGCCCTCCGAACTTACTTGGTGATGCTGCGGACTCGGGTCCTAGACGCTCTTGGAACCTCGCGCATCAGGAATATGACAGGCTATTCTTTTGTATTTCGAAGTCGTGATGGGAGAAAAGGCGAGGAGCCTAATCGCGTGCCAGGTGTCTCTTGTGGATGAACGACTGAGGCTGCTTCGCGATACTGCGGGCCCGCCTCTGGGCACTTTCGGCACTCCAGGGTTCGGGGTTTTGGGATGTGAGATGATGAGGGACTTTCACCCTTCAAACTCCCGACTGTCGATATGTTGACTAGATCTCGCACTATGTGTCGTGGGATCGGACGACCCAGATTCAGTCTCACCATAAAGCCGCTTTCTTTGACATTATACATCGGTCAACTTGCTAGCCCCGATATTCCGATGACTGTTGATCTGCTCTTATGGATGGATCTGGGCTGCTGACATCGTAATTCCACCCACCCACTTGATTGGAAGCCTCAAAATGAGATTTTTTCCATGCTGCGCTCGGGCGCTTCTCGTGCGACTTGAAGACTCGAATACTTTTGCGCCTAGAACAAGGAATGTCACTAACATTAGGTTCCATGGGGGATAGATTCGTCCCTACGATGCTCTAAGAACTCATTCTGCAGCTTCAGTGCCATGCTATTGGGCTATGGAGTCAGGCTCAAAACATCCCGTTGCTGAAAATACAAGCCGAAAAATAAAAGCAACAAAATAAAAATACATGCTCAAAGGAGCTTATTTATATACAATCCTAAACTAATAAAACACTTTACATGGGGCTAGGTGAAAGCAGACTTCCAGCATAGCCAATCAAGCAACTTCCTGAAGGGAATCTCTTTCTTTATGTCGTTGATCACCAGCAGATGGTGTGACCGTGACAACAGAATGACTACACTCTTCAACTTCTCGTCACTGGCTGAAGTTGATATGGAATAGGGGGGCTCCAAGGAATAAAGGACATGCCACTCCATGTACTCGCTGACAGGATCATAGAATGAGTGGAAAACCCTGTGAAAAGGGTAGCAGCAGACCTGCTCTGCTCCACAACTACTCTTACAGGGCTGAACTTCATGAGTCTTCATAGGTGAATGGGCGGGCTCTAGGCAGGAAGTCACCTGTTCCACTGGTTTTTTCTTCTCCTCTTCTTGGCTCTCCCCTAGGTCTGATTCATATTCATCATAAATAGGGACCATGGGTTGGTTCTGCTTGTTGATTGGCTCTTCAGTATCTTTATAGTGATCAAATGTAGGATAATCTTGTTGCTCATCATCACTATAATATACATCAAAAAGGGGGTGTCCTTCATTGATATGATCCTCCTCCAGAATAGTGATCCCGTAAAAAAAAATCGTTTTAGGGATAGTGGGACCTGCTAGTTCTGGCTGCTCATACATAATCTTTTTCTCTTTAATCCCAGGTAAAAATATATCGTGAGAAACCCCCTGGAGGAAAAGAGAAGAATCATCTTCCACAACTAACCCCTCTTTTAAAAAGAGAGGGTCTTCGTCATCATGAGCA
>SNQJ01S0044179.1:92528-126962 GCA_010110895.2 Picea sitchensis
TAAATTAATTAATTTATTTATTTTTAAAATTCAATTTTATATTTTAATATTTAATTTTACAATTTTAAAATTTAATATTATATTTTTAAAATCCAATTTTTTATTTTTTAAATTGAATATTCTCATTTCAAAATTTTATTTTTACATTTTGAAAACATTGATTTTAAATTTTCTAAAAAAATTAAAATAAAATAAAATAAAATTTATTTAAATTGACATTTATATGTCCAGATTTCAAAATGTTATTTATTTTAATTAAACTATACATTACCTAGTAAGTGATGGAACTCCAATTAACGTGCAAAGAATAAATACCATTCAAGAAAAGGCATATACACAAAAATGTGATCGAGGTTAGAACTTTCACAAGTATGGTAGGATATTATTTGCAATATGTATAAGGTATTTTCAAAATTGCAAGTCCTAATACATCCTTATAGTGAAAAAGGAAGGAATTTGAATGTAATGAAAAATGTGAACTTGCCTTTTGTAAACTAAAGGAGCTTTGACCATTGCTCCAACATTGCAGCTCCGTGATCCTAATGGAGTTTCAACTATCTATTTTGAATCTTATACATATGTTCAATTGGCATTATTTGAATGTTTATGATTGCAAAATGTTTTAAGTGGAAATGGTTTAGATTTTGGACAAGCAAGTACTCCCATTTCATAAATACCTTAGATTAAGGTATAGTGGTACCATTGTAACATCAAGAATAATAGTTTGGAAGTTTTTCCATTTATTAGAAAACACTTATCAATATTTTCTTAATTAAGCTTGAGGGATACTTTCTTAATTAAGCTTGAGGGTGGAGTGATATCACATCTTTTTGCTCCCTTATTTCCATTGTCATTTTTTAATTAGTACTTATGGTGAATGGTATAGTGATATTTTATAATTATAGGTTTTATTTTTTATTTTTATTTTTATGTATGTAGGGAAGCAAATTGTGATAGAAGACCAAGGAATAGAATGGTATAGGGATATTTTGTAATTATAGGTTTTATATTATATATGTATGGAAATAAATTATGATAAAGGACCAAGGAAACTAGATTTATGCTATGGGAATATTTTTCCCTTCAATCAACCATAGAATTTGTGGGTCTTTAAATGAGCTATGGTTCTTAAGGAAACTAGATGTATGCAAGGGAATACTTTTCCCTTCAATCAACCATAGAATCCATGGGTCTTTAAATGAGCTATGGTTCTTATAAATTTGGAGCATGTGACTTGAGTTGTTTTTTTTGCATTAGATGTATGTAAGGGGATATTTTTCCCTTTAACCAACCATAGAATCCATGGGTCTTTAAATGAGTTATGGTTCTTATAATTTTGGAGCATGTGACTTGAGTTTTTATTTTTTGAATTTATTGGATTAAGCTGTGTGTTTGTAGATAGAGTCAATGTATAGGTGTTGGAATTTTGACCCAGTAAATGAAAGTTGAACGATGATTCATCTAGATTTTGGATAAGCAACTCATCCCATTTCATAATTGCACATATAATACTTTAAGGTATAGTGGTACCATTGTAGCATCATTTTGGACAAACAACTCCTCCCATTTCATAATTACACATACAATACTTTAAGGTGTAGTGGTAGAATCAAGAATGATACTTTGGAAATTTCCCCATTTGTTAGAAAGCACATATCAACACTTGCTTAATTAAGTGTTGTTGGCGCAAAATCGAGACCACGGTTCTTGGAGGTTACCAACAAAGGAACCATTGTAGTCTAGGTATGCTGGGATATTCGATCTTCACAAGGGAAGGAGGTTCTCACCCAAAGTGTAACTGAGACGTGTGTGGTGAAGTGAGTTAATGAGAATGCAACATTGGGTCTAACTTAGAACCTCATAGATTCATATATTGATGCTTAAAGATACACATAGACAGTGATCAAGTATGAAATAGACATAAAGTACACAATTTATGTGAAACAATCATGGATCCATACACATCATAACAGACTCAAGAAAAGAATTTTTAGGGCCCACAACATTCTATTATATTCAATGGATTGCCATCAATTGTCATACAATAAGTATATCTCTCATGAAATAGCTTGTGAAATGAAATCTAGTCCTGAAACCCATTACAAAATCAAAATCCTACTGCACAAGTGTAGTAAACCTCAACAAACCCATTACAATAAGTTACCATGACTATGACCTCATAATCCCAACCCTAACAATAGTATTGATGGTCTATCTCTCTTATACACTCATTCGTTAACTCATTAACTCTCTTCTCAATGAACTACCTTCTTATTTATATCTTTCCCTTTTATGCCTCTTGCTATCTTTTCATCTTTCTGTTGGAAACCACTGCTTTTCCAACTATTGCATGACACTTTTAATTATTTCTTATGATTTTACACTCTGAGTTAGCCTTTGGTCTTCTATCTATTTCCGCTTCTCTCCAGCTGGCATGTGACACTTTTGACTCATTCCTCTACTCGTCATATTTTTTTTATGCCACGACACTTTCACAAAACCAAAACATGTCCAAAAATGAAGGGCCCAACAGGCCCTGACCACAATTGTTGACTCGCCCATAATAAAACTTTCACTTCCTTATTGGGGTGCCCTTAAAATGAAGGGCCCAACTCTAGGACGACCTTGATGGCTTGTTGGAATAAGTTATCATATTTCTCCAACTGATCCTGCCACTTCCACACCAAAATGGAATCTTCCGCAAAAAACTCTTGGGTGGCTGCTACATTTGGCTCCTCCGGCTTAGTGGAAATCAAAGTCAACCATTCGTTGTCTGCGATTGAATACAGTTGGTGGATTTTGACATATTCATATTGAACTACATCGTGGAAGTCCCTGAGTTATATCTTAGCGGCTTGTGCAACTTCATACATTTGATCTAATTTTTCATCAACCTCGTGAAACTCGACGAACTTGGTTTGTTGTGCAATGGGTCTAGTGATCGTATGAGATTATGCGTTCATCTACTTGATCTGCACCCGGAAACAGAACCATTTGTTGGTGCAAAATCGAGACCATGGTTCTCAAAGGTTACCAACAAAGGCACTGTTGTAGTCTAGATACGCTGGCATATTCAACCTTTCACAAGGGAGGGAAATATCACCCAAAGCATAGCCGATATGTGTGTGGTGAATAGATTTATTAATAACACAACATTGAGTCTAAATTAACACCTTGTAGATTCATATATTGATGCTTAAATATGCATAGAGATAGTGATCAAGTATGGAATAAACATAAAGTAAACAGCTCACGCAAACCAATCATGGATCCATGCAAATCATAACAAACTCAAGAAAAGAATTTTTAGGGCCCCAAAACATTCTATTGTATTGAATACATGACCATCAATTGTCATACAATAAGTATATCTCCCATTCAATAGCTTGTGCAATGAAATCTATTCCCAAAACCCATTACAGACCCAAGATCCTATTGTGCAAGCATACGTAGTAAACCCTAGAAAACCCATTACAATAAGTTACTATGGCTATGACCAAATAATCCCAACCCTAACAAAAGTAATGGCGGCCTATCTCTCCTATATGCTCATTCATTAACTCATTAACACATTAACTCTCTTCTCGACGGTCTTCCTTCTTATTAATATCTTTCCCTTTTCTACTTCTTGCTATCTTTTTCGATTTTCGCTAGCATCCACTACTTTTCTAACGGCTGCATTGTGCGTTTAACTATTTATTCTACTTTTATGCTCTGAGTTATCCTGCAGTATTCTAGTCATTTTCACTACTCTCCATCTGGCATGTGATACTTTTGACTCCTTCCACTTATCTTCATATTTATGTTATGCCACAACACTTTCCCAAAACCAAAACATGTCCAAAAATGAAGGGCCCAACAAGACCCAACCACAACCATTGACTCGCCCCGAAACAACCTTGACACGAACTTGACAGCTTGTTGGCGGAAGCTTTCATACTACTCCACCCGATCCTGCCACTTCCACACAAAAATGGAATCACCTGCAACGAACTCCTGTGTGGCTGCTACATTCGTCTCCTCTAACTTAGTTGTGATCAGAGTATTCCACTTGTTATCTGTAATTGAATCCAAATAATGTATTTTGACATATTCATCTTGAACTGGAGGGAGGAAGTCCTTTAGTTCTTTCTTAGCAGCCTATGTAGCTTTGTACATTTGATCTAATTTTTCATCAACCTCGTGAAGCTCAGTGAACTTGGGTTGTTGTACAATGGGGTTGATGATTGTTTGAGTTTCTATGTTCATATTCTTGATCTACACTCGAAGTTATTCTATTGGACTTGTTCCTTTGCTCCAGTAGACCAACCTAGTCATTGACCATTGAATAGAGGGATGAGCGAACGATATACCCCTCAGAAACTACATGTGTGATCTTTTTAAGAATATACATTGGCTTATCTTTCTCCTAGAAGAGAATAGCCTCAATCTAATGTTGAAGATTGTCTTTCTTCTCTGCTAGTTGTGACCATGCTTCAACGACAAGTGTAACTCTTTCCACAATCGCAAATGGGGTGATGTCCTCTAGTAATTATGGCACCACTTTCTGAAATGTGGGCCACACTTGAGAAAATTTCACTAATACGGCCTCGACAGTGGACTCGGTATGTGTACGCAGGTGATGTTATTGGTCTCTGTCCTCCACGATGACAACTAGCTCCCGACACAAATGTTGCGTCTGTTGGGTGAGCTCGTCATTGGCTTGCTCCATTATGACAATATTGTGCTCAAGTTGATCTTTTGAATCATACATAAGATTCAAGAGTTGTGGTGTGGACCAGGTCACAAGCTCTCCACTAGTGAGAGATGGATCCATAAGTAGTCGTGATGCAATCAATTGGCCACTAGAAACAAATATTTCATATAGACTTTGGTTTCTTGCACCATCAGGGCTAACTGAGGTAGCTCAGAAGCTATGTGTGAGCTTGTCCTGGACATCTGGAAGAAGCATACTAAGTACTTATGTGCACTCCAGGAACATTTCTAATATGTCACAACATTGTTCGGGGTCTTGTAGGAGTGGAAAAACCTGGTCTTTGATGGAGCTGGTGTTGTGAGCTAAAGTAGCCTCTCCCTGGGTGTCCATCTAGTTAATTAGAGGATATTGACCCATATTCTCATGCATTTCTATAGACTTTGTTAGCTCATGGTTGGGGTTAGTCTCTAGTGGGATGTTGAGTGGTACATGGACCTGCGAAATTTTGGGGAAGGTGGATGGAATAGGGATTGTGGTTCCTGCAGTCATATTGAATGGGTCACTATACTCTTTCTTAGCGGCTTCAACATTAGTATGGGGAGGGGATGAGGGAGTGGTGGATAGGGCACCTACAATAGAACTAGTTGTTTGTCGTTGAATTTATTCGGTGATAGGGTTGGATTTGATTGGTTCTATGGGATCATCAATACTGGTGATGATGGGGACATAAGATGGCATAGGGATAATATGGAGGGCATGAGGTGGGAGTGAAGAAATAGGAATGGAATCAGTGATAATGGGGTCGGGGCCGGATGCGGATGGGGAACTAGTACAAGGTTTCCTCAAAGGAAACGCAGTTGTATGAATTTCACAGAGTACCTTACCTGAGATGGTAGCATTATTAGGAATGGATGGAAATGGTAGTGAAACCAACCTTGACAATGACCCCTCTTCCTCATCCTCTTCTAACTCTGGGGTTGTATGTTGGCGCTTGGTGGCTATTGTGCTGGAACCTGGAACATTTTTCTATGCAGGGGCAAGTCGTTGTGATATTTCAAGTAGCATGTATGAAACACATGATTTTTTCTTTTTCTTTGTGACTCATGGCCATGAAGTGCCTTCCTTGTGTTGGTTGTGGAGCTTGATTATCTTCTTGTTTCACAGGTCTTTGTTTTTAGCCATGTTTATACCCCATGAAGAATGTACACCCCGAAACACAAGGGGGTTGTAGGGGGGGATTTACCCCCCTATGGGGTCTGGGTGAGGGGGTCTAGGGTAAATCAAGCCCTTGAAGGAAAAATTTCATTGTAAATGTATACTGTAATTTCATATCAAATCTAGAACGTTCATTATAAGGTTGCAGATCTAATGATACAAGTTATGTTAGGATTTTTTTCCCTAGAAGGCAACCCTCTTTTATAAGGGAAATGTATTGTGGCTATGCATCATTGTGAATATTGTATTATGAGAGAGGGCTATGCATCATTGTGAATATTGTATTATGAGGAGAGGATACTATGAGAAATAAGAGGAGGTTATAACGGGTTAGGTTGTATCCCTTCATTTGTTGGATAATAAAAGGAAGGACTCAAGCACTTCAAGGACACACCTACTACACTTAGAGGGGGGGGGGTGAATGAGGGAGGGGCTCTTTTTCCCAAAACTTTCCTCTCAGCCAAAACTCATCAATTAGCATTCAACATTTATTCATTACCCATTGTTTTCATTTATGACCGCTTATATGTGAGCACATATCAGCAACATATATCACAATATATCATCAACAAGTTATCACTCACAATGAACACAAAGAACACAAGATGTATGTACACTTTTCTTTTTATTGCGGACTATAACCTTGGGTTTATCAGCAACAACTGAATAGAGTACAACTCTACAAGAGCACCATTCTATATGCAAGACTTCCACCCTGTATTCTCAAGACTAACCGAGATGAGGTAACACCAATGTGATAATAATATAAAAACATATAAATAAGAGCATCAACTATGCACCAACTAGTACCAAACAAATTGTAGAATCAACTTGTACTATAAACAAGTGCATCCAACCAAGTACCAAGTATATACCAATCATGTGTCAACCACTCATCAACAATGACTTCATCAATATGTACCAACATCAACTATACACCATGTATGTGCCAACTCATCAACTACTTTGTTTCAACCATGTACTCAACATGTACTCAACCAAAGCCTCATCAATTTCATCATCAAAATTGATGTGTATCTCTGTAATAGACCGCAGGTATATGATCACATTTATGTAAACCTTCATTAACTTTAATAGCAAGAAACTAGCATTTTCATCAATCCTTTCTTTTTAGTCTCATGCCTAGTTTTGGATTAGTCAACAACCCTAACTTGAAGTAATCATAACTTTGAACCTAGAATGTATAAATATCTGAAACTAAAACAATGTTCTTTTTAGTGTGTTTTATTCAATTCTCCAAGTGGCACTACTTGGAACCTCAGAAAAAGGAGTAGCAAAATGGCATACCTTTGCTGAATTCTGTCTATTCTAGAGAGCGACCTTGTAGAGAGTTCCCGCACAAAATATTTGATGAAATGATCTGAAACTGTTACACAGCCTACTACAGACTGTACTTAACCAACACATTTGGTCTCACTAAATTTGGATCTGTTATGAAGAAGTTATGACGTTTTGAATCAAACACTGATTTTGACTAGTTTCTGTGATCACACAAACCCCTATTTTCCACAGAGTGTAACTCCAAAAATACAACGACCAATAAGATGAATTTGAACCACATATACTTGATATGTTTTCTTCACTTGCATAGAAATTTCCTCAAGATCGAATCATTACAGAAAAAAGAGAAATAAAATGGTGATATGACCTGAAATAACATACCTTAGAAAGCACCATTAAAAGAATTTATCCTTCCTGCATTTCAGCCTCTTTCTTTCATTCTCTCCCTCACTGGCCTATATATCATTTGTAAAACCCTCAGACACATATATTCACATTCTCAAGTGTGATTCAACAGAGAGAGCCTTGCTTCTTATTTATACTCCAAGTAGCTTCCTTTAAAACATATTCTAGGGTCACTTGGCCCCACTTTCCTTTATTTTAGTTGGGTCCAATTTCAATTTATATATTAAAATTATTATTGAAAATAATATTATCCCATTTCTAGGTCACTAACCTATTTTCCTTTATTTTTAGGTTAACCACCTTCCATAAATATGCTTTCTTGATTTTGTCAAATTACTTTATCATTTCTTGATTTTGTCACTTTCTGGATATTTAAATAATCCACCTTGAATAAATAATATTAACCCATTTCTAGGTCACTTAACCTATTTTCCTTATTTTAGGTTAAACACTTTCCATAAATATTCCTTCTGATTTTGTCACCTAATTTTATCATTTCTTCTTTTAGGTCACTTTGACTTCTTTGACTTTAGGGGCTTCAAGCCTTCATGTGAGGGTCCTCATCTTCATAAGGCCAGCAACTCTCAAAACCAGTGGGAAAGCAGGACATTCCACATACCACCGTGAAATGGCTGGACAAGCACCTTATCCATCTAGGATAGTTTCACCAACAATTTCCTTGATCATCTCATTATTCATACAAGCATGGGTTCTCCAACCTTTCTTCCAGGATAACTCAATTCAGAAAGTTGCTTTCCCTGAGGGCTTTCACCATATGTATCCACTTTGGAGTTCATCCTGCTTGTACACCTTATCAATCATGATAAGACAAGAATGAGACATGGGTCCTCCAACCATTCTTTTCTAGATACCCAACTGCTAAAGCCGCCTTTCCCGTGGAGGGCTTTCACCATAAGGGGACTCACTTTGGGAGTTCATCCATTTGTGTACCTTATCAATCATGATAGACAATAATGAGTCATTCATACATTTTTCCAACAATGCATCATATGTCAATGGAACCACATCATCCGCTTTTCATCATCTATCAATGACAATCATTGATTCATCTTCATCTATGCATTCTCATCAAGGACAATATATATTATATTGCATCAATCACCAATCAATCAATACTTTGACATAAATAAATCACTTGAAATCAATAAATCAAACCATTAGCATCAATAACAAACCATTGGCATCAATGACAACATGATCCAACAATTTCCCTCTTTACATTGATGGTACCAACATTGATGTCAACACCATCACTCTCAATTATTGATGTCAACATGTAGATATCGACATGTTCTTACATCAATAGTCAATGTGACTATATTCCTCCACATCAACTTCTCCATAAATAGACATCAATCACATCAATGTGATTATATCTACCCTTTGACATCATCAATGGCAAAGGGCTCATTCTTCTTAAATGCTTCCCCTGCTTGAACCTCCTTGGGTTGTCTCCTATCTAAATCTTTGATCTTCCTCCACATCCTCCTTTTGAACAAGGATACTACTCATGTAATGTTGAAAATACATCAACATATTCTCATGTAATTCATCGTTCCTCCTGGAATTATGCCTCTGCTCTTTCTTCAAATATAGGTATCTTTTCTTGGTATGCATCCGATAAATATCTCCTCCTAGAATCATGGGAAGAATAATGACTTCCCATCTTCTCTCAAGAAGATGCAATAATATACAACATATGATGATCCTTGGACCTTAGAAAGCAATTTTACATCAAACTCTACACAAACTATAATCTACATCTTCTTCTTCACTTGTAGAGAAAAAATCATCATCATCACTTCATCATCATTGCATTCAAGGGCTTTAGAGCATTCTTTACCTTCATTTGAAATATCCTATGATCTTCCTTTTGCCAATATCAACACATACTTATTTTGCTTTTGTTTGAAATGTCTTCAAGATCTTCCTTGTGCTATTATCACTTGATACTTTATCTTCACTTTAAATGCTTCAAAATCACATTTAGAAATAATGTATCAAGAGTTTTGATGATTTTTTACCTTGATGATCTTGATGGAGTGGTCTCTTCAATTCTTCTTTCTTCCTTGCTTTGATATGTCTCATCTACTTTAGTCATAGATCCTTGGAGTAGCATTGTCCCATGCTCTCTTGATAGAGCTTGAGAGTCCACTAAGAATTGTCTTGAGATCCAATGCATCATCTTCTTTCCTTCCCTTTGAGTCAGCAAACTTTGACTTTGTTCTTCAATGGAACATATCCATCAATGGTTGCCTTCCAAATATTCGCTCCCATTGTCTTTAAATACACTTTCATCTCTATTCTCTAAGTAGAATAGTTTTCCTCATCAAGGATTGGAACTTCACTATCCATTTGTGTGTGTTCATGGATCTCCTTCAAGCTTGTTAAGGCTTGTAGTGAAGGCCCGCCTGAGCACCAATTATTGAATACACCTACCACACTTAGAGGGGGTGAATATGTGGGATTTTTCCCCAAACTTCTCTGCATAAAAATCATCAATTAGCATTCAACATTTATTCATTACCCATTGTTTCTATTTAACCAGCTATATGTGAGCACATATCAGCAAATACATATCAGCAATATATCATCAACAATATCACCACAATGAACACAAAGAACACAAGATGTAAGGTACAATTCTTTTTATCAAGGACTACAATCCTTGGGGTTTATCAAGAACCTAATAGAGTAAAACTCTACAAGATAACTAGTTCTATATGAAAGACTCAAATTTTTGCATTCTTAGCACCAATTGAGATGAGGCAACAACTCTCAACAAATATCAATTTGTACCATAAATAAGAGCATCAACCATAACCAATCCAGCCAAACAACCTATAACAAATTGTACCATAAACAAGTGCATCCAACCAAGTACCAAGTATATACCACCATGTGTCAACCACTCATCAACAATGACTCATCAATATAAAATAACATCATCAACTATACACCCCATGTATGTGCCAACTCATCAACTACTTGTCTCAACCATGTACTCAACATGTACTCAACCAAAAGCCCTCATCACTATCAAAATATGATTTGTAGCTCAGAAATAGACTCGGTACTTGATCACATTTCTGCAAACCTTCATTAACTTTTAACAGCAAGAAACTAACATTTTCACTCTCAAACTTTCTTTAGTCTCACATGCCTAGTTTTGATTAGTCAACAACCCTAACTTGAAGTAATCATAATCTCGAACCTGTAATGTATAAAGACATGAAATGGATACATCACAATGTTCTCTTTCAGTGTGTTTGCAATTCCTCCATATGGCACTACTTGTAACTCTCAGAAAGGAGTTATAGCAAATGGCATACCTTGCTGAATTCTGGCTTATTCTAGAGAGCGACATTGTAGAGAGTGACATGCACAAAATATTTGATGAAATCATCTGAAACTGTTACACGCATACTACAGACTGTACCCTAACCAACACATTTTGTCTCACTGAATTTGGATCTGTTATGAAGAAGTTATGACGTTTTTACCTGAAACACTGATTTTGACTAGTTTCAGACTGCCACAAACCCTATTTTCCACAGAGTGTACCCCCAAAAATACAACGAACCACAAGCTGAATTTTTGAAACCAAATATACTTGGATATGTTTTCTTCAATTTGAATAGCAATTTAAAGATCTGAATCATTACAGAAAAAAAAAAAGTTATAGTGAAATGGTGAGATGACCTGAAAATAACATACCTTAGAAAGCACCATTAAAAGACTATCCTTCCTTTGCATTTCGGCCTCTTTCTTCACTTTCCTCAGAATTTCTCGGCTTAGATATCATTTGTAAACCTCAGACACCTATATTATTCAATATGCTCCGCGTGATTCAAATGAGAGCCTTGCCCTTATTTATACTCTCCAAGTAGCCTCCTAAAACATATTCCTAGGTCACTTGGCCCCACTTTCCTTATCTTAGGGTTAACCACTTCTTGACTTCTCCATTAAAATTATTATTGAAATAATATTAACCCATTTCTAGGTCACTTAACCTATTTTCCTTATTTTTAGGTTAACCACTTTCCATAAATATCTTTTCTGATTTTGGTCACCTTACTTTTATCACTTTGATTTTGTCACTTCTCTTGATTATTTAAATAATCCACCTTGAATAAATAATATTAACCCATTTCTAGGTCACTTAACCTATTTTCTTATTTTTAGGTTAACCACTTTCCATAAATATTCCTCCTTCTTGATTTTGACACCTAATTTTATCATTTCTTCTTAGGTCACTTTGAATTCTTTGAACTTTGGGGGCTTCTGCTCATGTGAGGGCTATCCTTCATCTTCTAAGGTCAGAATCTCAAACCAGAGGATTTATGGTGACATTCCACATACCACCAGAAATGGCATGACACGCTATCCATCTAGGATAGTTTCACCAACAATTTCCTGATCTAATCTCATTATTCCTCATACAAGAACGGGTCCTCCAACCTTTCTTCTAGGATAACTCAATCCGTGAAAGCATCTTCCCATGAGGGATTTCTGCACTACAAGGGGACCACTTTGGAGTTCATCCATTTGTACACCTTATCAATCATGATAAGACAATAATGAGAGCATGGGTCTTCCAACCATTCTTCTAGGATAACTCAATCTCTGTGCCGCCTCGTCTTCCCGTGAGGGCTTTCACCATAAGGGGACCACTTTGGAGTTCATCCATTTGTGCACCTTATCAATCATGATAAGACAATAATGAGTCATCTATACATTTTTCCAACAATGCATCATATATCAATGGAACCACATCGATACGTCTTCATCATCTATCAATGACAACTCATTGATCCATCTTCATCTATGCATTCTCATCAAGGACAATACATAGTATATTACATAAATCATCAATCAATCAATCCTTTGAAATCAATGAATCACTTGACATCAATCAATCAAACCATTTCCATCAATGACAACATGATCCAACAATTTCTCTGGTGGACGTAGCCCACACTGGGTGAACCACGTATATCTGTGTCTCTATTGTATTGTGTATCTTCTTTGTTTTATTTCCGCATTTTATTTTATTGCTCTGCGATCCTATTTTTCTAACAACTGGTATCAGAGGGAAAGGTAACTCACAGGAAAAGAGGGTTCCTGGTTCGAGTGGGAGAAATGGAGGAAGATGGAAAGTTTAGGGTCAAGAAATTTAACGGCTAAAACTACCATTTATGGAAGATGCAGATGGAAGATTATTTATATCAGAAGGATCTATTCCTACAATTGGGTGGAATAGAAAAGAAGTCAATAGCCATGAAGGACGAAGAATGGGAGGTTTTGATAGAAAGGAACTAATAATGATACGGTTGAGCCTGGAAGCTTCGATGGGTTTCAATATTTCGAAAGAAAATACATCGAAGGAACTGATGGACGCATTGGCTAAACTATATGAAAAACCCTTGGCATCCAATAAGGTATTTATAATGAAGATATTATTTAATATGAATATGTCAGAAGGTGGGTCTATTGCAGATCATTTAAATGAATTTAATATGGTTACTAATCAGCTAAGTTCTGCAAAAGTGGACTTTGATGATGAGGTCAGGGATCTTCTAATCTTGTGCTCATTTCCAGAAAGTTGGAATGGCTTGGTCATGGTTGTAAGTAACTATGTATTTGGTTGAAACTCTTTTAAATTTGATGATGTTGTTGGTGTTATCCTTAGTGAGGAAATGCGACATAAATTCACATTTGAGACATTAGGTAATGCGTTAAACATGGAGAACAGGGGAAGACAAAAGAATAGAGGAAAGGGCTCAGGGAACCCCGATAATTCTAGGAAGGGAAGATCCAAATCCAGACTGGGAAAGATAGAGTGCTCGAATTTTTGGGAAGAAATTACATATGAAGAAAGACTGCATATCTCCAAGGAAACAAAGAGATAGACAACAGGAGAAAAATCAGGAAGCAAATGTAACAGGATATGTGTTACAAGATGCTTTGATTCTTTCTATAGATAATATTTTTGAGTCTTGGGTAGTAGATTTAGGGGCTTCATTTCATGCCATACCCTTTTTGAGATCAATTCCCACTTCTGAAATTTCTCTCCCCTTTTCTAATTTCCCATCTTCTTTTCTCCCTTTCTTTTCCCTCTTCTATACTTACCTGCTTTCCCATTTTTCTTTTTCCCTTCTACTCTCCCTTTTTGGTTCTATACTTAGTCATTTTTCAGAATGGTGGGTTCTTGGGTTGGCAGACTTGCGGACCCTCATCTCCATCCACACCCTCACATCATAAGTCCGACCGACCATCGTGTTATCCGATACTTAGCCGATTTTTCAATTGTGGGTTCTCGGGTTGGCAGGGTCAAACTCTCATACCCCATGTTCTGTGATACACATTTTTCATCCATAAGATCCGCGATCTACATTTTGACCCCCGAACTCCTTGAGCTTCCAAGTATCTCATGTTAGAAAAACAGGACCACTGAGAAATAAAATAAAACAAATGCGGAAACAAAACACAAAAGATACACAATATAAGAGAGACATAGATTTACGTGGTTCACCCAATGTGGGCTACGTCCACCAGAGAAATTTCCAGGTCCTTCCTTTATTATTATCCAGCAAATGAAGGGATACAACCTACAGCAAAAATCGTTGTAACTTCCTCTTCTTTCTCTCACAGTCTCATCTCTCAGAATACAATACTCACCATCCACCATAGCCGCAATACATTTCCCTCATTAAAGAGGGTTGCCTTCTAGGGAAAAAAACCCTAACATAATCTCTATCGTTAGATCTGCGACCTTATAATGAATGGTCTAGATTTACAATGAAATTACAATATACATTTACAAGGCATTTTTCCTTCGGGGGCTTCGCCCCTGAACCCCTGTTGGGATAACGCTTGCCCCAAGACCCCCCAGTCGGGGGGATAGACCCCTCGGACCCCGCAGAGGGGGTACCCCCCCTCTGCACTCCCCCGTGTGGAAGAGTGTACATACTTCTGGGGTGTAAATACTTCATGGGGTATAAACATGACTGAAAGTAAAAGACCTCTGAATCAGGAAGATAATTAGGCTCCACAACCCACATCTCATTCCTGATTTGTTAAGTCTGACCAACCGTGTTACAATAGTTAGTCATTTTTTAACCTTCTGTAGTTGTGGGTTCGCGGGTTCACAAAATCCTAAAACACTTTTTCTCTCCTGTTCATCCCTTCCACCTTCGCGTGTTTCCCAATACACATTTAGTAAGATTTAATGCTAACAACTCATCATGAAAGTTCCATAAAGAGTGTCATTAATAAGAGAAGGGCTCGAGGAGATATCCTATTAAAACACATTAAACCATGATTTTCAGAGAATTCTATTATCCCTCTCAAGCGTTCATTTTAAACATTATATGGAGAAAAGGAACATTTCCATCAACTTATGGAAGCAACTTGAAAATAGTTCTGTGGAGATACATTGAACATTTTCGGGCGTGAGGACCAGAAATTTTAGTGGTCCAGAGCATATTCTTACTACTCATCCCCTTCTGCCCAAAATGAAGTAATTTGGATGTCTGGAATCACTTGTGCAGGTTGCATCCTAGAGGTTTTTGATTGTAAGGATTTAGTCACCTAGTGCACCGAGAGATATATTCCAAGTCAGCAGGTCATTCAATTGTGGGACCATTCCCCTGTCTCTCTATCACCTCAGGTATTTTGTAAGATATTGATACTTCCCGAACCATTGATTACCTTCAAGGGTGAATATTGCATAGAATTATTAAAGAAGCATGACAATGGGTTACACCTCTTACCCGAGTTTTTGGAGAACCCAACGGTCGTCCCCGAGGACATCATAAGATTACAGATTGGCTCATTTAAAAATACTTTCCAAGAAATTGCTTGTCTTTTCACGAGGGTAATAGGACAAGAAACTACAGCCAACATTTCCCACATGATTCTTTACATTTTATACTTCACGGTCAAGGATCAGCCCATATTAAATTGGGGCAAGTTTATTTCCATTGAAATCTCTTCCCAATTATCACAATATAAAAAGGAGAAGAAATTATTTATGTCCTCTTATTTGGTTTTTGCGATAGCACATTGATGTCAGTTTCCGAGATTATCTGTGTGTAAGAAGGTAAACTGTGAATTCGACCTGATAACCTTCTGGTATCAAACATTATGGAGGCACAAATCCTCCTAGAATTTTTATGAATATTTTAATAAATTTATCTCAATTTTTAAAGATTTGTTGTTTGGAAAAGATGCCCCTCGAATGTCTGACCAGGTGAGTAAGTTTATGGATAGGAAGGGGACACTAGAACAAATGGATAATTACAATGTCATAAGGATTTTTGGTTCCAAGGAAAATCCTTCCTTCCTTCCATGCCACATATCTGACAAAATGTTTTTTACTGAGTAGAAAGGCAGTACAATTACTGGTTGCATTTTTTCCATGAAAAGAGAAAAAATAAATTCATACCTCTAACCTTAAAAAATTGGAGACTTCATATTCAGAAATATCAACAAGATTGATGAATTTGCAAGCCACTTCCATAGCCTAAATCTAAGATATGATGAAAGGATAAAAGGGTTCGACCCTAGTAGAATTTTTGTAGAACTTCTACTGGCAATTAGTTTCAACAATTATTTTGTTAATATTGTTATGAATGAATATGAAGATAATGAATCGAGTACTCCTGCTTGTGACACTAGCGACCTGGAAACAATACTTATCACCAATGAGTCATACAAATAGAAAAGTAAAGGTCTCAGCGAGAAGATTTCCCAATCCCCAACTGTCACTCCAAAAAGTACATCTCGGAGCAGTGCTCCAATGACCCACCTAATTAAAAAGCGACCCACATGTCTTTAGGCGGAGGAGGAGATAAGAACCCTCCTTCGGGAAAAAATGAAATCTCCCATAAACTTTCCTTGAGGAAGAAAAGAAAAAATATTGTGCAGGAAGAGGAAGAACCTCGAGTCGAAAGAAACATCCATGACCTCTCCCTCGAAGAAATGGAACTCGAGATTGATATCGAAAAAGTGTTCCCCAACACTGATCAGCCAAAGGACACGTCTCACCAAAATCCTCTGATGGAAATAATTAAGAGCGAGACCTTGAATGAAGAGGAGTCTTTTGTATTTTAGAGCATTGTTTTTACAGCGAGTCCAAAAATTTAATTATTGAGAAAAGAAATGTAAAGAATAAAAAGGGTACATCTCGTTCAGAGGTGAACCTACGGAACATGTGGCCTTCCCAAATTTTTCAAATTCACCGAGAAACTGGAGATGCTCTAGATGATTCTATTGGAGGCCTTGAAGCAGAGAACGCCATGTTAAAGGAAAGAGTCAAAGAATTGGAAGAAGCTTTAATGTCTCTCTCATTACTTTCTAGTCCTTTAGAAATGATTGGGCCTACCACACCTGCAACTAAACTAAAACGATCCTCAAGCCTACTCACATCATCTAGGTTCTATGTGGAGAAGAACATTAAGAAAATAATGGAACTCATTACAGAGGCTTGGGAGATGTCAAAGAACATGGTTTCTTTTGGAACGAGGGCACAATCCTTCCATGAATATTTACAGGAGGATTTGAAAAATGAAGAAGGTTTTTACCTTGACGTGACCACAACCTTCGGTTTTAAAGTTACCAATATGAAAGATTTGAGAATAAGAGAGGAGGATCTCCCCTCTCCAAACTAGATAAAACAAATAAATGCATGCTAGAAGGAAAAGGTTAAAAAAATGAATATCATTTTCCAAGTGTGCATCTAAGCCATAACCAGGAGAGTAGAATTATTCAAAAGGTTGAATGAGATAGACCTAGCTGGGATCACCAATGAGGTCCAAGACCCCAAATTGATTCTCAACTCATTGTTCCTAACCAAGAAATCCTTTGACAAACAAGTTGATATCTTTAAAGGGTTATCATTTGAAAATTTCTATGGCATTATTGAGTATAATGAAGATGATGCAGATAACTGGCTAGTGGATTATTCAATAAAAAATCAAGATATCAAGAAGCTTTGTGTAATATTTCCATTCATCTAATGGACTTGGAGGGATATATTTTCAATATAAAAATCCGGCATGAAATCAACGTGGCACCAATGAGAAGCTACATCGAAGAGTGGTTTAAAAAAGATATCGAATAATTGACCGAAGAAGGGAAAAAGGCAGTTGAGACGGTTCCTATAACCGTCGATGAAAATGATAAAAGGACATCAGCGAGAAAATGAACACAAGAAATACCATCATAGTGAGTTCATATTGACCACATCCTTCTTTCTTTATCAATTTCTTCATCCAGTTACTCCACCTCTTTAAATATAAAGTTTTAACCAAAGACTGATAATTTCTTTTTTCTTCTTACCAGGTCTTGTTGTCTTCCGCCACCTACTTTCTTCCTTCTACAAACTTCATTCTTATATATATTTTATTTATGGTACGCGAGAGCCCCAATCCCAGTCTTTATGAAAAACGCTTTTAAATATTGGAGAATATGTAATGAAATATATATCTTTTATAAATTTGAAAGAGAGTTATTTGGGGAACAATCTCTATTGTACTTTGTAACCCAGTTTTCTGAATATAAAGTATTTGAGGTTGATCTATCATTATCTTTATTTGAGATGCCCATGTATCACTATGTCAAAGTTCTTTTATGCATGTCGATCATTTTCTTTTATTTTTTTATGTGATCAGAAATCTTTAGCCCAACCATGATGGATGTGAGGAAATTTTGCTTATTTACTTTAAATGTGTGAATTTGTGTGGTTCCTAGTCCATTCTCGGGAACTTTCTTTAAAAGAAAATAAAAAACATTTTTCATTTTTTCATCTTTACTTTTTCTTTGATTACAACGATGAACTTCTGTAAAAGTCCCACATTCTGAAGACCTAGAGTCCCACAAAAATCATAACAGAGGAGTACCACCTCTATAAAAATGCAAGGGGATTTGTATCCTTGTGAGGTTTCCATTTTGGTCCTAATGGATTCAAGTATCAACAACCCCATAGGAAACATTTTCTAGATTATGTTCAAGGTGATTTTGGACAGGTTCATTTGGGTGATGATGCACCATGCAAAATTGTTGGAATGAGAAAGGTAAAAATAAAGAAAAGTAATGGAAACCAATGGTTGTTGAAAGAAGTAATACATGTTCCATATCTAAGGAAAAATATAATTTCAACAGGGCAGTTGGAAAGTGAAGGTTGTATATCCATATTTATAGGTAAGGTGTGGAAGGTCACCAAAGGATCACTGGTGATAGAAAAAGGAGAGAAGGTAGGTACATTGTATTTATGTACGGTTAATATTGACTCTTATATATGTTTAGCTTCTACAGGAGTGGATATGACATTGTGGCATCATAGGCTTGGAAACATGAGTGAGAAGGATATGTAGATACTTCACAAAAGAATTTTTTTGCCAGATCTTAAACAAATTTATTTGGATTTCTATGAGCATTGTGTTTATGGAAAACATAAGAGAGTCATATTTATCAGAGTCGGAAAAGAAAAGAAGAGTGAAAGGTTAGAGCTTGTGCATACATATGTATGGGAACTAGCTTAGGTATCATATCTTGGTGGATCTCATTATTATGTTACTTTTATTGATGATGCAAATAGAAAAACTTGGGTTTATTTCATTCGATAAAAATCTTATGTTTTTTAAACTTTTAAGAAATGGAAATCTTTGGTTGAGAATGGAAAAAGAAAAAGGTTGAAGTGTATCAGATTAGACAATGGGGGTGAATATTGCATCAAGTATTTTGATGATTATTGTTCATACCATGAGCTTCGTAGAGAGAATATAGTTCCAACAACACCAGAAGAAAATTGTGTGAAAGAAATGATGAATGGGACAATCATGGAGCGTGCAAGGAGTATGAGATTGCATGTTGGTTTTCCCTTATAGTTCCAGGAAGAAGTTGTAGATATTGTGTTTTACTTAATAAATAGAGGACCTTCAAGATCTTTGGATGGTAGAATTACATAGGAGGCATAGACATGTAAAAAGGTAAACTATTCTTTTTTGAATACTTTCGGTTGTGAAGCATTTGTCCATATTGATAAAGAAAATAGAACAAAGATTGAGGAAAAATCCAAGAAGTGTAAATTTATTGGATACGGTGTTAATGACTTTGGTTATCACTTATGGGATTATGGAAATAAAAAAATCATTAGGAGTAGAGATGTCATATTCAATGAGAAGGTCATGTACAAATATCAGTTGCAAGGAAAGACACAGGAAAAAGAAAAATCAAAATACATAGTGCTTGATGAGATCACTGAAAAATAAATTCCAAAGGTACCAGAAAATAAAAATGTACAACAAAAGGAGAAACATGTACATCAAACTCCTGCAAGTGTTGTTAGAAGATCTACCAGGTTAAGTAGACCCCCTGAACAATACTCTCCTTCATTGTATTATTTATTGTTGATTGATTCTGGTGAACCAGAATGTTATGAAGAGGAAATGCAGGTAGATACTAAAAAGAAGTGGGAGCAAGGCATCAAAGAGGAAATGGATTCCCTGGTAAATAACCAGAATTGGGATTTGGTTCAATTTCCTACAGGAAAAAGAGCATAGCATAATAAATGGGTTTACAAGTTGAAGGAAGAAGATGGAGGAAAAAGAGGTACAAGGATAAACTTGTTGTAAAGGGGTTTGCACAAAAGAAAGGTATAGATTTTGATGAAATATTTTCTCCTATTGTTAAAATGAATTCAATTAGGACTATTTTGAGTCTTGTGGAAGTAGAATATTTACATCTTGAACAGTTAGATGTAAACACAACTTTTCTCCATGAGGATTTGGAGGAAGAGATTTATATGCAACAACCACATGGGTATGAGGTCAAAAGGAAGGAAAAATCGGTATGCAGGTTGAAGAAGAGTTTGGATGACCTATAGAAAGATCCAAGGCAGTGGTATTTGAAGTTTGATAGGTTTATGACAGAACAAGGTTATAGTAGATGTCATTATGATCACTGTGTTTATTTTAAAAAGATAGAAAATGGAATCTACATTATCTTGCTATTGGATGTAGATGAAATGCTTGTTGGAGGGTATAATATGCAAGATATAAATGTGCTCAAGAAGAAATTAGCTAATTCATTTGCGATGAAGGATTTAGGAGATGAAAAAAAAATCCTTGGTATGAGAGTAACAAGAGATAGGAAAAATCACAATTTGACATTGTCTCAGGGTGAGTAGATAGAGAAGGTGTTGGAGAGGTTTAGAATGAAAAATGAAAAACCAGTTAGTACACCATTTTCCATCCATTTCAAATTAACCAAAGAAATGTGGCCCGAGACAGAGGAGGAGATAGAATACATGTCCAGGGTCCCTTATTCATCAACAATTGGCATCTTGATGTATGTGATGGTTTTCACAAGACCAGATATTGCACATGCTGTGGGAGTTGTGAGTAGGTATATGGAAAATCCAGGTAAAGAACATTGGGAGGCAGTAAAGTGGATTCTCGAGTATTTGAAAGGTATTTCTACTCATGCATTATTTTTTGGAGGTTCAGACACTGTTCTACAGGGATATGTTGATTCAAATATGGCAGGTGATAAAGATAGCAGGAGGATCACCACAAGGTATGTTTTTACCGTAGGTGGAACAACAGTAAGTTGGATTTCAAAACTACAAAAAGTTGTTTCACTTTCAACAACAGAGGTAGAGTATGTTGTTGCTACAGAGGCTAGTAAAGAGATTATTTGGTTACATAGGTTTATGGAGGAATTGGGAAAGAAGAAACAAAATAGAAGTTTGTACTGTGACAGTGAGAGTGCCATTCATCTTTCAAATAAATTAGCCTTCCATTCAAAGTCTAAGCATATACATCTTAGGTACCATTTCATACAATCCATCTTGGAAGATGGACATTTGAAGTTTGAAAAGATACACACTAGCCAAAATCCTACAGAGATGTTAACAAAGGGAGTAACCAGGGAGAAATTGATTTCCTCCTTAGTTTCAGTTGGTCTTCAAGGATGAAGGTGAAGATGAGAAATTTTCCAAGTCCAAGGTGGAGTATAATCCAGTAGGTACAACAAAAATGGATTTGTTGTGATGAGTCTCCAAGTGGGAGATTGTTGGTTGTGGAGCCTGATTATCTTCTTGTTTCATAGGTATTTGTTTTCATCTTTGTTTATACCCCATGAAGACTGTACACCCCTCCACGTGGGGGGATTGCAGGGGGAGATTTCCCCCCCTACAGGGTCCGGGGAGATCATCCCCCCGTCTGGGTGGTCCAGGGGAAATCGAGCCCCCGAAGGAAAAAAATCCTTGTAAATGTATATTTTAATTTCATAATAAAATTGGACCATTCATTATAAGGTCGCAGATATGACGATAGAAGTTATGTTAGGTTTCTTTTCCCTAGAAGGAAACCCTCTTTTATGAGGGAAATGTTTTTGGCTATGCATCATTACGAATATTGTATTCTGAGAGAAGAGACTATGAGAGAAAGACGAGGAAGTTACAACATGTGTGTTGTAGGTTGTATCCCTTCATTTGTTGGATAATAAAAATGAAGGACCTGTAAATTTCTCTGGTGGATGTAGCCCACACTGGCTGAACCATGCATATATGTTTCTCTATTGTATTGTGTATCTTCTGTGTTTTATTTCTGCATTTGTTTTTATTTTATTGCTTTGGATCCTTTTTTTCTAACACCTTGTCAAGAATTCCCTCATCTAGATAGAATGGCAAAGGGGTCGTGTGAAATATTGTTGGAGAAACACCAAGAGGCATGATGAAAGTGTGCTCATGATTCATGTCAAACTAGATCTTGTTGGTATGTCGATTCAACATCTCCTTTGGGATCCTCAATCTCTGGGTTGCACTGACAAGGTTGTTATACCATTGTGAAAAGGCAGTGTTGTAGTCTAAGGATTTGGTGGTAGCATCCTACACACGCCAGGGATCAAACATTTTATCAATTCAGAGGTCAATAGTGTAGAAACATTCACACACCTATGGTGTCTTCCATTTCCACGTTGCAAACGCAACCAACAAGTACCCATAGGTTTCCCATTCGTGCATGTTGGCGTGAGATTTTCGCATCTCCTGAGTAAATATTTACACCAATTCAATGGTGCTCCTTGTTTGAAAAAATCATCAAAAAATATAGTGTCCAGAGGGAACTCACCCCGGATGTAGTTCATCATAACTTTTCCATCTATCATATGACAGGAACAAAATACCTTCTCGTCATTGATTTTCTTGATGTGTGCTCTGCGACCACCATGTCTAGTTCCATATTTATCATAGAGACTAATCTCTCTCTTCTTGTGGTCGTGCTTCCTTGAGACTTAGAAGCCTTAAGTGATGCCCTTCCCCTCCATGGATAGGCCCGTCAATTTTTGAATATTCTCGACACGGATGGGATATGATTTGTCTATCCACAAGAAGTCATTTTGGACCCAACTGATAAGGAACTCGGTGCATTGAGAAACGTTGTTGATAGTCTCGAATATTGGTAAGTCTCACAAGTTCATCAGAGTGGAGTCCTGAAGAAACATATATGAAAGTTTCCATTGCCAATGTAATTCCCTAGACAACGGTGTTGTGCAATCCATGTATGTGTGAATGACCATTTTGGGGATGTTGGTTTCTTATCTGAGTTATATATTTGGCATGATTTGACCCATGTTCAGTTCTACTAGGGATCCAACAAAGCCTCTAAAACTATCGTCCCTCTTCGTAAACCAGAAGGCAGCGCAGGGCACAAAGTGAATTGTGCAGTCTCACCCAAGATAGTACCAATGGGTGATTGGAATACTCAAGTTCTTGCAGTCCAGGACTGAATGGAGATATGTGAAGTGTGTGTTGTGAATTATGTCTAATTATTACAGCAATATACTATCATTCTCATTCATGCATGTAATATAATTAGATCCATTAATTCATTCACACATCATTCTAACATCTACTCATAGACAGTAAAAGAGATACAAACATTCAATCACATAACACAGGTTTTACCGTGGTTCACCCCCCATGGGCTACGTCCACAAAGATCTAGCTCTCTAGCTCTTTTATTATGGTAGTTCCAAAACTACAATGTCATGTGCTTTACAACTCGTCCTTAGTTGGGTCGAGATCTATTATGAGTTGGAATAGATCAGACCAAGCTCCTCAGACTATGATCTAACCCTCAATATATACCCTTCTGACCCTCTACAACTCAACATCTTACAAAATTGGAGCGCAATACAGTAGTGCTACAACTAGTTACTCCTTCTCACGCGAGTAACACTCCATCAAAACTCGAACCCTTTCGACCGAACCCCTAGACCTCCTAGGTGTTTATTTATATGTGTTTTTGGATCATCATCCATTACAATGTATTACAAAAACCCTAAGCCTAGCGTCATTAGGTCTTCCATGCATGCATGCGTGTTGCTTTTCCTTCTAGTTGTCGCTTTCCTCTTGCATGCCTTTCTTCCCAAAATATCCTTTCTTTCTGATTCATCATACTTCCAACAGGCCCCCAAAACTAACATGTGGCTCATCCCATGCCACCTAACCCTTGTGTGCTTCATCGATCTCTCTTGCAATCGTTGGGAACTTCTCCATGAGCTTCGTTGCTTGTGTTTGGGCATGTGCGGTCTTCTCCTTGAGTGTGTCCAATACCTGCACTACAACCTCATCATTGGCCATCCTTGCACATTCTGCCTGGGTTTTTTCCATATTCATTTTGGATTCCTCTGCCTGTACAATGACCTCTTTTTTTCGCTCCTAGAGCGGTTCCATTTGAGCCTAGGGATCCTTTTTCTGTGTCTGCGCAGCTATGAAATATGCCTACAATTTCTTCATGTCCTGCCCTCCTTTGACACACTTCATGATCAACATTGTATTATACCTCTGCTTGAGGTCCTGGATAGATGTTCTTATCCTTTATCCTTCCTGGTCCCACTGTTGGACCTGTTGATCCTCTTCTAGCTTCATCTAGAACTTTGCTTCTTTCTCAAACAAGTTGGATGTCGCGTGGACTTGTTTCTCTATCTCTTTTATCTGCATTGTTTCCTCCTAATTCCTTTTCTCCTTCACCTCTAGTGGAGTGGTAAGTGTGATATGCTCTCGAAGGTGCTCGATCTCCTGTTGGTATTGATCAATTGTATGCACAATCTGATCAATCTTCTCTGTCAACATGAGTTTGTTCGTCTGCGCGTTCTTTGGGATTTTATCATAATTTTCATCTCGATTGTCCTTTGTCTGCTGCAATTCCGCTGCATCTGTGGATGTGCGAGACTGTACCTCATGTGTAACACTGACTTGCAGTTTATACAAAGCCTTGGTTGGTATCCATATCAATACCAACTGTATTTGAGCCAAGTCCTTTAGGGGTTTCTGCCCCATGATCTTGTCAATGCGCAACATGTTGGGTGTGATGTGAAATGTTGAACTCGATTGTGCTTTTGTTTGGATCATGTCCTACTCGTTTGATCCATCCTCGCCTCTTGTTTGTGATGTTGATGGGACCGTTTGTACATTGTTGTTGCATGTGGTCCATCTCTTCCTAAATTATGTCCCTTTGGCGCACAACATTATCAAAATCCTTGATCGTACGATGCTGGATCATTTGGGCCACCATGTCTTCATCATCCTCGGTGATCGTGTACTCTCGGGGCATTTTTTGTTCCTTTGCCTTCTTGCGCACACCCCTCATTTGGATGATTGGCCTCTTAGTTTGGCCTTGCACTTGTGGAGTGGCACTTGATGTAGTTCCCTGTGTTACCTCAGCCTATTTATTTTGTACTTGAGGCACCTGTGTGTTGTTCTTATTCCTCGTCTAGGCACCTATCTTGGATTTCCCCCATTTTTTCTTTTGTGCCTTGTTCTAACCTATCCTTGGTTTCTTGGCACTATTACCTCCTGGGCTTTTGTCTGTTCATGTCTTACCTCCTCCTCCTCTATCTCCATGGGTATTTCTCGAATGAGGACTAGAATCCTATAGTCATCTTCCCAATCCTTAATGGCCATCTCTATGTCCGCCTGCGTGATGCAATAGCACAGTTGTCGCCATTGATTGTCGAGATCTTTCCATACCTGGATCCTGCACATCACATGTTTAGTGGATTTGAAGTTGGTTATGCTCTGATACTGTGTGATTGCTTCTGGTGTTACCCTCCAAGTGTTGGAGATGTTTTCTTGTATGTCCTTGAGATAGTCTTCGAATATCGTTGCATTCTCTTTTCTGTTCTTAGAGTCCGAAGAGACCCCGAGAAATAAGTATTATGCTCCATGGAAGGGAGTGGGTCTAGTGGAAAAAAATGAATACTTTGGCTCCTTCCATATGATCATGACTATCAGGATGAGTAGCCATGAATAATGAAATTTTGTCCCCAGATCCTGTGCATCCTTCCAGTCGTCTAGGAACAGATTCAACAAATAAGGGGCCCAATTGAGTTTGGTTCCCTCAGCACACTGTGTTTCAGCTGCGAAAACCCCAGCCATGACTTCCTCCTTGCGACATTTCCTGAGTAATTTGCATGCCATAATTTTTGTGGCCATTCTTGTCGCCACGTCACTAATACGCCTGATGATGATTCTGCGCGACCCCCTTTTGGTGCCATATTTGTTCTTCATTTCCTGGCCAGTGCTTTCTCCTTCATTTTTTCCTCCAGGAATTGTGCAGGATCCTCACCCCATGATGGCAGCCCTGTGATGTATGCGATGAGATCTACATTTATTGAGATGAGTTGTTCCATCCATAGGTATCCTCCATGTGTAACTTCCATTAGTTGTTTGATGCAATTGTTTGCATACTATGCCCTCCCAAAGTGTGGTAGGTCCAACAGACCTAGAATCCCAGTTTTGGCCAGTCCTGCTGCCACTGGATTGGTTGATTAATTTGTTCACCAAAGGGTCCTATACCCACAGTCTATAGGTAGACTCACTTGGAAAACTTTGAGAACTTCTTTGTGTCCATCACATCATGGTATGAGTACCTCAATTTCTCTATGTGGCCTAGCAAATTTATTGGTATATGTACCCCTTTCAGAATGCGCAGAAAGACAATGGTTGTGGTGGGTTGCATGTGCGGTGACCTAGGTACCATCTTCTTGCCCTTTCCCTATGGTGGTTGGATCGAGGTGTTGGCCTCCATTGTTTGTTATTCAACATATTCCTCCGGTTGGCCATTGACATCTTCCATTGTTCCCTCCTGTCGTTGTTCTGACGTGGTTATATGTGATCTTTCCGGTGTGGTTGTTTCTTCCTGGTTTGGTTTGGTTATCAACACTAAGTCTCATTCCTTGAAGTTTTTCTTCTTGATATGTCTATCATGCCAAGATTTTTCCCTTGGTTTTTGGACTTCTTGGTGGAACCCTGCTAGAATCCTATCTTCCTCCATGATCATCAGTTGATTCATCCTATCTTGTACTGTGCCTCATTCTGTCATGTTGATAATCGCTGCTACGTGCAGACTGGGTACCAAAAATTCTAGTGGCACCATTGCTTCTTGTCCATATACCAATTTAAATGGTGTTTGTCCTGTCAACTTCTTGCATGTGATCCTATATGCCCACAATATTGTTGGTATCTTTAGGTCCCAATCATCCCTATTAACGTTACATATCTTTGTCAATTCATTTTCAAGGGTCTTGTTAAAGGCTTCCACTGTTCCATTTTCTTGGGGATGATATGGTGTAATCTTTTGATGATGAACTTCAAATTCTTCAGTAATAGCCTTAATAGTATTGTTAATAAAGTGAGTTCCTTGGTAACTCATCAAAATACTTGGGCAACCAAATATAGTGATCACTTGCTCGAACAAGAAGTGTGTTGTTGTCTCTGCGCTGCAATATTTGACTGGTGTTTCTTCTGCCCATCTTGTTAGGTATTCTATCATGATGATGATGTACCTCACTCCTGTCCTCTTTGTTGATGGTTGAACTGGTCCCACAAAATCTATTTCCCATTTTTCGAATACCTGCAAAGTTATATGTGGTCACAGGGGCATCACATCCCTTGTATTTGGTTTACCAACCTTTTGACATACATCTCATCTCTGGCAGTACTCTTTTGAGTCTCTATGAATGGTCGACCACAATAGTCCTATGCGCAAGACCTTCTGCGCGGTATCTTTTCCTACATAGTGTCCTTCTGCTATTCCTTCATGGACTTATGCTAAACTCCTCGGTATTTCATTTTCTAGAACACATCTTCTCAAGGTGCTATCTGCGCCCATTTTGTATAAGTGTCCTACAAACAGCTGACAATCTGTAGCCCAGACTACTAGGTTTTTTTTCTGTGCGATGTTATATTCCTGTGGCACAGTCCCTGTACTTAAGTACTAGATAATGTCTATGAAGTATTCCTCAACGATCTAGACTAAAAATAATCGTGCGTCCGAAAATTTGTCCTCTAAATTTGTAGGTTCCTCCCCATTCGTGATCCTTGACAGGTGATCAGGTCTTGCATTCAGCTTCCCTGGCTTGACTATTACCTCAAAATCAAATTCTTGGAACAACAATAGCCATCGACAAATTCTCCCCCCCCAACACTGGATTTTTGACTAGGTAATTAAGCGTTGAATGATCTTTGAACATCTTGAAATGTTTCCCCAGTAAGTAACGTCTAAACTTTTGAAGCACATAGACTATATCTATGCCTTCCCTCTCTGTAGTGTTGTAGTTATGCTCTGATTCCAATAGTTTTCTGCTAGCAAATGCTATAGGATGATCCAATTCTCTTGTTCTTGGTTGTGCCAGAATAGCTCCAAGCGCTATGGTTGATGAATCTACATGTGTGTGGAATGTCTTCTCACAATCTAGGAATACTAATACTGGGGAAGTTATCATCTTTTCTTTCAGCGTATCCAGGCCGATTTGGCAGTCCTCGTTCCACTGGAACTTTGTGTCTTTCCTTAGCAATTTCTCCATTGGTGTGATGATCTGTGTGTACCCTTTTATAAAAAAATTGTAGTATCTTGTGTGTCCAAATGTCGCTCTTAGTTGACGAACTATTTTTGGTGGTGGCAGGTTAACGATTACTGCAATATTGGTAGGATCTACTAGTAAACCTTACTTACATACTATATGCCCTTAGAGTATCCCAAAAGGTGTTCTGAAGATGCACTTCTTGATGTTTAGTGATATCTGGCACTGCATGCATCTTTCTAACATCGGTCGCAAGACCTCTACATAGTCTTTCAACAAACTATAGACTTTCTAATCATCCAAGTATACCTCTAGAAATTGGTGGATAAAATCTTTAAATGCAGTTATGACTACTCTAGAAAATATTGTCGGTGCATTCTTCAATCCAAACGGCATTACCATGTACTGGTAGGATCCCCATTCTATGAAAAAAATGATCTTGTATCTGTCTTTCTGTGTTATCTTGATCTGATGGTATCCTAAAAATTCGTCGGTGAATGAATACACTTCCTGTCCTCCTACATTCTCCAACACCTCATCCATGAACGGTGTAGGGAATGGGTCATGTAGGATCGCATCATTCAACTTCCTCAAGTCGATGCATATTTTTATCCCATCTTGTTTTTTCTTCTGAACTACCATCGGGCTTATCCATTCTGATTCTTCCACGGGTTCTATGATTCCAGCTTCCAACATCCTATCGATCTCAGCTTTGAATTTTTTCTTATATATCGGATTTAGTCTGTATGTTCGTTGTCTGATCGGTCTTGCCTCAACTCTATCTGGTATCTTCATTTCACCTAGCTCTCCTTCTATGCCCTTCATTTCTATGAATGTTGTAGGGAATAGGTTGTTGTACTCGTGCAATAAATCTATTACGATTTCCACTATTTTCTCATCCCAGTAGTCTCCAATGTTGGCCATTTTGGGATTCTTAACTGTCCTAATGTTGAATTTCTTCACCTTGATCGATGCAATAATTACTTCTGATTATAGAGGTGGAACTTCCACTTCTCTTTGGCCTTCAACTTCCTCAATCTGAATATTGTGTGGATCGTCTTCATCCGGTACTTATTCCTTCACATGGTAGAATCACAACAGTTCTTTCACTATTTGTTTGTTCCATTGTTGTTCTTCTATTATGAGGTCGACTTTTGGTTGCTTGATGAATATGACCCCTCTTATTTTTTTAAGTGTTGCATCTATGTTGGGTTTCTCATGTTCAAATGATAAGTGATTGTAAATTTTTGTTGTAGTACTATCCATTTCGTAGTTCCTTTGCGTAGTTCCTAGTCTGTATACCAGTTTGTTCGGATGCCCTCTAAGGTGTGTACGAAATGATGAGGCCATTCCTCTAGGGGTGTCATTTTCCAAAGTTCTTTGCACTTCTCCAAGTGTTCTGCCAGTGCCCCMTGTCCATCATATTTCTATTGTTGGTTGCTTCTTTATTCTACACCAAACCTTTTATGCAGTAATCGCTTACATTGGTACCAGTCCTTTATTGTTTCCTTGTGTGTGCATCACCATCTTGAGGGTCTATMCTTGCGTGATATATCTAGTGCTAAGAGTCTATAATTTTCTAACACTTCATCTTAGTAATGTGTCAAGAATTCTTCTAGATCATTTACCCCATGGAACTGAGTGGTTCCCTTATCTTTGTACGTACCCATCTTACTGTGTGGTCTATTATTGTGCATCTTCTTATGGAAACTTCATGTAGCCTCTGTTGCTAGTTCTCTAAATCCGTATCTGAGTTTGGTGCACATGAGGTAATGCTCCACCAACTGAGTATTCCATCTGCAATTGGTTTTACGTAATCTTCATCTCACACAGTTGTTCTATACAACTGGCTAATTTTCTCTAAGTCCAAGAAAGTAGGCTCTCTGAACCTTTCCCCTTCCAATGGATCTAATGGCGCAATAACCCTGTATTATCCTGACTTGAAGGTCATTTTTCGTATCTTTAAGTTGATTATGGCCTAGTTATCGAACGCCCAATCCAAGTCGAGCAATGTTGGGTAAAGTTTTGTGTCGTACACTATCTCTATTACTTTGAAGTCATCTTTAGTGTGCACTCCATCCAGATCTACTATTACTCCTTTTAGTCTCCCAATTGGTATAAATATGTGTTGATTTGCCAATTTCAGCTGAACAGGTGAATATCCTAATGTGGGCTCTCCAATACATTGTCATGTCTTCTTGGGTAATACATTGACTTCAGATCCTAGATCCAGTAGGATTTCTCCCATGTTGAAATCTCCAATGTTGGTGTTCATCCTGAAATCCCTACTTGTATGTAGGTGATTTACTATTTTTTGTTCTAGTTTTCCTTTTGTCTCTATGCTACATCTTTCTAGCATATTTTGTAATAATTTGATAGAGGATTGATCATTTAGTAATTTTACGCATGATTCCAAAAATCCTCTGATTGTACTTACTTGTCCCAGGGGTTGCATTTCTTTGGTATGATCCAATGATGGAGGCATCTCATACTCTGGTAAGTCCTTACTATGTTGCGTTGTTCAGGTCAACACAATGTCAGGATTCATAAATTCTTGTCTACCTTTCTTAAATATCTCCTTCTCATTCTGTGCATCGAAATACTTCCTTGGTTCGACATTTTTCTTCATCCATTAGTGTTGTACAAGCTCTTGTCGTCCTTCGTCATTTCATGTTTTAGTGCCTCCGACATAGCTATGTTGATGCTTCTTCTTTCATCCCTTGCTTTTGCAGAAATCCATTGAACATTCTGATTGTTCTAATTCCTCTTTTCTTGGATTTTCCCTAATAGCGTAGGACATTCTTCCATGTCATGATCCGATGTGCTACAATACATACAAATCGCTGGTGGAAGTGGAAATTCTCTTGCATAATGTCCTGGTTGTTGATATTTGTGACATACCACTGGTCATCTACCTCTTCCAAATCCTCCTCTTGCTCATCCTCTGTCTCTGTAGCCATCTCGATCCCTATTGGCACAGGGGTAGACCCAGGGTTCAACGCTACAACAGTGCACCAACAAAATCCTAACTACCGACCCTTCCAGCAACACCTGTGAAGCAGATGAAGTCTCACCCAAGGTAGAGGAAGGGGTGGTTGCAGGACTCAAGTGTTTGCAACCATAGCTGGGACACGGATATATGATTGTATTTCTTAATAAATCATTTAGCACCTTCAGTTCTTTAACATGCAATCATTATCTACTTCGCTGATAAAATAGAGCCTCACAATATCCACATTAATCTACCATATACAAGCACTTAGCATAAGTACATAGGTTAGATCAACCAGTTTAAGCATTAATCACAACCATATGTATCAGATCTAGCATTCTCATACATCATAAGCATAAAGCAAATAGATATATCCAACTACATCAGAGTACTTAGCAAAGAAGACATAAACACATTAAGGTAAATCACAAAGCGAGATAACACAGGATTTACATGGTTCACCCCACTTCTGGGGATACATCCACCAACTCTTCTTCTTTATTTCCTTCAGTCAATCTGTTACAACACGGAACCTCAAAAACCTTACTCCGCACGGGACAGAAGATCTGTGCAACTCACTAGATCCTTCTTCCTTGCGTTACAACACTAAGCCTTTCAAAATCTGTCACAACTACTTGCACTCAGCTCTACAAGTCCCTTACAATCATGCACAAAGAATCCAAAAACCCTACTTGAAATAAGCATACATTTTCATCACTTAGGTATAGAACTTAGCCTTTCATTTTTCTCTCCCCTCTTCTTACT
This sequence comes from Picea sitchensis, assembly GCA_010110895.2. Taxonomy (NCBI): domain Eukaryota; kingdom Viridiplantae; phylum Streptophyta; class Pinopsida; order Pinales; family Pinaceae; genus Picea; species Picea sitchensis. The sequence goes on from SNQJ01S0044179.1 coordinate 124,799, forward strand.
AGCGTAGGCATCTATTTATATACAAAATAGGCCTAGACATGGGTAAACCCATGGGATGACATCCCTTTTCAATTACATATTCCCAAAAACCAAAAAAGAGGCCCAAAAGGAGGTCGATATCCCATGATCTCCGCTTCATCTTGCGCTCCTCCTTTGACAGGTTGTCGAAGCCCCAAAATAGGTCAACATGACCAAGAAACTCTCAAAACTTGGTCAAGAGCCAACAGGCCCCCAACACTCACTTGTGACTCGTCCCGAGTCACTCTGGTATGAACAATTCTGCCTCGAACGCATCAAGCTTGGCCCAAGCTACTTTGACTTGTTTCTTTTTTGTGGCCTCTTTCTCGATGAACTCCTAGATCACTGTGTCGTTCACCATTCCTTCTAAGTGTTGTTCTGCTGTGAGGATGACCTGGTCTAGCTCTACTCCTTGGCTCTCAACCTCTATAAACAACAAACATGCCTTGTCTTGTACCGGTTGAATTCATTGAGTTACTTCCATTACCTTACTCTGGATCATGTGGATCTGCTACTGGGAAGTGCATTGCGCATGAGACCGTTTCATTCTTTCCACAAGCGACAGGGCATTTAGTTGTGCTTGTATATTTTAAGCTTGGTACTTCGCCTCCTGGAGTTGGGACTTCAATTTATGTAAATCTAGGTTCTCGATCAAGTTCTCATATGTTTGGGCATTGTGGACGTTGGCAATGGAAGTCACTCCTGGATTGCAGCAGGAGCAGAGCCCTAGGCCCATCAGTTTATGTCACGATTTGTTTATAAAAGGGGTGATCGAATGGAAGTTAATTCAAAACAATATTGTTCTAACTTTGAAACTAGGCCAAGTATGCATGGGCAAGTGAGGTCTTAGTCAAACTTCAGATAGTGAGTTGTAGTGAGGGTGAATAGGAGGAAGACTTGTATGAGAGAAATGCAAAGGTCTGTCATAAACATCAAGTTTCTAACAGAATGTAGAAGAAAACATCTAAACGCAAGATCTACTTACATTCAAATGCATAAAAATGGAGAATACACCAATGCAACAATAAATCCTTTATCATAACATAATTGCAATAATTCATGTGAATCAGTCAATCATGAACTCCCCCAGTATGAGATGAAAACTAGATGGGGTAAGAAAATTGTTTGTCATTAAACAAGAAATCTTACATACATATGCATAACCAGAGAACTAGAGACGTCTACTAAAACTTTACAATCGAGAGCTTCTCTCTACCATCGATAGATTAAGAAAAATGGCAAAATTGCCTAGATATACTCAAAGGAAAACACAACAGTGAAACCAAGACACTGTATTAAAAACATTGCGTCTGCATGTCCACTGACAATATACACATGCAATCTCTGAACGATCGTGCACCTATGACAGACGCAATCGAACTCCTGACAGTCCAGTGGATGAACTGACGTGCTTTTAATTCATCGCCGGACTTTCCATTTATGGCGGAGATGATATCTAACCACCACCAACTGCCTCAATAACTGCTTCCTTGGGACTGGGGACGACCTCGGTCAACACTATCTTCTGGGACGTGGCAGTCTCCTAATGGTGCCACCTAGATCAGCTGAACAACCCTCCTTTGGATGATGCTTCATTGGACTGCTGTGCGGGGACCCCTATGGCAGACATGGATGAGGGTATGACGGGGGCGATGGCGAATAAATGGAAGTTGTGACATCGGATGAGGAATTCCACGGGGTATGGACAGGACACATGCGGGAGCAACATGGAGCGCAGGGGTATAAGTGAATGGTGAATGGTGTTGAGGTGGAGGTGATTGGGGGGGAGAGACACATACCATGAGGGTGAGTGGACAGGTGACAGGGTAAGAGGGAGGCGGTAAGTGATTTGGAAGAAGTGGGGGAAGACGCAAGGAGGAGTTGCCACGTTAATAGGGAGGAAGGACGGTATAGAAGGTGACACGTCAGGAAAGGGGCCCCATATTAATATCACATCATTCTGGACCCCCCCGATTAAAGCCAGAAAGGCAATGGAGGTCTGGAATGAAGCCTCAGTCGTCGATCTGGGAACTCTGATCACGACCGTTGGGGAGGTGCGCACCCGATTCTGGACCCCCCCCCGATTAAAGCCAGAAAGGCAAGGGGGGTCCGGAATGAAGCCTCAGCCGTCGATCTGGGCACTCTG
>SNQJ01S0044179.1:142585-170666 GCA_010110895.2 Picea sitchensis
CTTCAATTTTTGGTTACTTTGTATAGTTTTTTACCCTTCTGGAATGCTGTGAACTTAATTCAGTGCCATGAATGACTTCATTGCTGTTTTGATGATGTGGAGTTCTTGTCGCCATGTGCAGACGAAATTTCAGTGATAACAGCTTCCTAGATCTTTTCACAGATAAACAGGTGCTTCTTTGGGTCCTTCAATGCTTCTCCTTTGAATTCTGGTAACCTGATGGTGGGATCATGCCTTGCCATCCTGAATATTGAACTACTACCTCTGCATGGTGTATATACTTGACCAATGCTTCCTGAACTAGCTCCCCCAGTTGTTGTTCCTTGTGTATATGTACTTCTTACTATCTTCCTTCTCCCAAAATTTGGTTGTCGAAATGGTGGTGTGTTGGTTGCACATGGGTTTATGGGTTCCACACTGACATTAATATGGATAGGATTGTTGCCTTCTATTCCCACTCTTGGACCTCTCATCTTCCTCTCATATTTCACGTGCAGTATTTCCTCATTCTTATCCACAACCCAGATATCCTCTACCTCATCTTCATCACTTTCCAATCATACCCTCACGGCTATGGATCTCTTCTTGGTGTTCACCTTGTATTGGTATGGTACTCCACTACATTTCTTTCTAGCTGTCACCATGATATGCTTGATCTGGTAGTCATCCATCATGATTGGGTCCAAGGATTCCTCCTTCTTTCCTTTATCCCTTTCTCCTTCCATTTCTCCTTATTCTGTCAGTGCTTCCCCCCTTCCCCCATTCACATAGGGAAGTTTAGTTGCCTGACCCCATCATCATTACACCTTTGTTATAGAGAGATATCTTAATATAATTATACAACGATCTAATACACCTTCCTCGAGGCCCATGTAGAAAATCTTGCTCTACTGCATTGTACAACTTCACGGTATCTACTGCAAATTTGGTTATAAAGCCTGCTACAATACTCTCGAGCCAAAAGTCTACTACGAGGGTGAATTTTGTATTCACCTGTTGTAACTGTGTGATCTGAATTGAGGTCCACTCTAACTATAGGATCTTATTTGTTGAGTGTTTTTATTTCAACCTCATTGTCCACTCCTGCAATAAGTGTGGAAAATCACAGAAAAATACTTCATGCAAATCAGTAAACACATACTTCTCAAGATATTTGCGCATTGTTACTCTAGGATTTCTGTTATCTTGTTGCGCAAACTCTATCTCCTTTTTTTTCAACCATCTCTCTATTTCCTCTTTCATGGGTCTCCAGGGTATAACCATTCCCTTCTATATTTTCTTTCTTTTTGAAACTTCGGTCCCAGATCTTACATTCTTTTAACAGTTTTTCAACAGATCAAACATTCTTTGAATAGATCTCATCCACTCAATCCTATGTTGTTCCAACCGACAATGGAACCATTTGTTGATTTCTTATCTGAGTTATATATTTGGTATGATTTGACCCAGGTTTAGGTCTACTAGGGATCCAAGAATGCCTCTAAAACTATCGGCCCTCCTGGTAAACCAAAAGGAAACGCAATGCATAGAGTGCACTGCACAGTCTCACCCGAGATAGTCTTAATGGGTGACTGCAATAATCAAGTTCTTTCAGTCCATGACTGAATGGAGATATCTAAAGTGCACACTGTGAATTCTGTCTAATTATTAAAGAAATATATTTTCTTTCTCATCCATGCATGTAATACAATTAGATCCATTAATTCATTCACACATCATTCTAACATCTACTCATAGACAGTAAAAGAGATACAAACATTCAATCACATAACAAAGGTTTTACCGTGGTTCACTCCCCTTGGGCTACGTCCACAAATATCTGGCTCTCTAGCTCTTTTATTATTGTAGTTCCAAAACTACATCATCGTGCGCTTTACAACTGGTCCTCAGTTGGGTAGAGATCTATTATGAGGCAGACTAGATCACACCAGGCTCCTCAACATGTGATCTAACCCTCAAGATATACCCTTATGACCCTCTATAACTCAACAACTTACAAAATTAGAGCATAATACAGTAGTGTTCCAACTAGTTACTCCTTCTCACATGAGTAACACTCCATCAAAACCCGAACCCTTATGAACGACACCCTAGACCTCCTAGGTATCTATTTATATGTGTTTTTGGTTCATCATCAATTACAATGTATTACAAAAAACCTAACCCTAGTGTCATTAGGTCTTCCATGCATGCATGCGTGCTACTTTTCCTTCCAGCTGTCACTTTCCTCTTGCATTCCTTTCTTCCCAAAATAGACTTTCTTTCTAATTCAGCCTGCTTCCAACAGGGAACAGTGTGACATCTGTAAATTCTATGTCGATTAGCCGAGATTTCTCGACTTTTCCATGAAAGTCGTATAGAACATCAACTCATGGATCAATGAATTCTGTCGGAACAACAACTTTTGGAATGGACCCCTGAGAAATGGTAGTGTGAACCATGGTGGGAAACCTATGGGAGTAAACAAGTTGAACAAGGGGATGGGGATGCAGAGAACACTCGGTAGGCTCCAAGAGTGAATATGAAAATGATTTGAAGACAACACAATAACTTGAGCAGTTGAATGACGATGAGTTTGTAGGAAACAACATCAAGGTGACAAGAGTGCAACATTAACCAATCATTAAGGGAAACAACGCGGAAGTAATTTGACATTAACAATGAATATGACCAACAAACGCGACAAGATCTAATACGATATTTGGGTAATAACGAGCACAATTACCAACATGACTGTGATAGGACTCGGCATCCAGTACATTTAACGAACACACCAATGATTAACCAGAAAGGTATTGACAACATATTGGACTTAAATGGATTTGATGAGTGGGAAAAAATTGGAATGGAAAGGTACAAACTGCATATAACGAACATAGTGATAGCAAAGTGATAGGAACTTAGACCTCGAAAACTACTAAATATAGAAAATATTTGACATGGACCTCCCCAAACACAAAGGGGTGATCTAGGCTAGACAAACTAAGAAGGATAGCTAGACTCTAGGACAAGTGAAATTTGGACAAGTCATTGTTTATTGGACGAACAGTAAAAAAAAAAAAAACATAAATAAAAACCTACCTACTTTGGTAACTCCCTATGACAGGACTACTACAAAACTTATTTCAATGAGAAGAAATGTAGGGCTTCAGTCATGTGTCGTTCACCGATCCCAGACAAAGAATACCATTTAGTTGTGCCAGTTTAACATCTCCTAAAAATAGAAATCATGGTATAATTGACTTTGTAGTATATTCCAACATGTAGTTTATCATTGGGTCTCCTCGTGTACATACCGAGATTTTGGAATGGTGCCCAGAGAATGGAATAATTGATGTGTCCATATATAAGAGGGAAGTTACAAAAATTTCCATACGTTTAAACAATGTTCCATGTGCTCAGTTGGGTCATACAAACCATCATAAATGACAAGACAGTTCATACGATGGGATTCGTAGAGAGAAGACAGTTCCAGGAACACCACAAGAAAATTGTGTGTAAGAAAATATGATGGGACAATCATGGAGCATGCGAGGAGTATGATATTGCATGTTGGTTTTCCCTTACAGTTCTAGGAAAATGTTTTATATATTGTTGTTTACTTAATAAATAGAGGACCTTCAACATATTTGGATGGTAGAATTCCTTAGGAGGCATGGACATGTAAAAAGGTAAACTATTCTTTTTTGAATACTTTCGGTTGTGAAGCATTTGTCCATATTGATAAAGAAAATAGAACAAACCTTCAGGAAAAATCAAGAAGTGTACCTTTATTGGATACGGTGTTAATGATTTTGGTTATCACTTATGGGATTATGAAAATAAAAAAATCATTATGAGTATACATGTCATATTCAATGAGAAGGTCATGTTCAAAGATCAGTCGCAGGGAAAGAAACAAGAAAAAGAAAAAATAGAATACACAGTGCTTGATGAGATCACTAAAAAATAAATTCCAAAGGTACCGGAAAATAAAAATGTACAACAAAAGGAGCAACAGGTACCTCAAATTCCTGCAAGTGTTGTTAGAAGATCTCCTAGGTTAAGTAGACCCCCTGAACAATACTCTCCTTCATTGTATTATTCATTGTTGATTGATTCTGGTGAACCAAAATGTTATGAAGAGGCAACACAGGTATATACTAAAAAGAAGTGGGAGAAAGGCATGAAAGAGGAAATGGATTCCCTGGTAAATAACCAGAATTGGGATTTGGTTCAGTTTCCTGCAAGAAAAAGAGCATTATAGAATAAATGGATTTACAAATTGAAGGAAGAATATGGAGGAAAAAAGAGGTACAAGGATAGACTTGTTGTAAAGGGGTTTGCACAAAAGAAAGGTATATATTTTTATGAAATATTTTATCCTATTGTTAAAATGACTTCAATTAGGACTATTTTAAGTCTTGTGGCAGTAGAATATTTACATCTTGAACAGTTAGACGTAAAAACAACTTTTCTCCATGAGGATTTGGAGGAACAGATTTATATGCAGCATCCACAGGGGTATGAGATCAAAGGGAAGGACAAATTGGTATGCAGGTTGAAGAAGAGCTTGGATGGTCTATAGCAAGCTCCAAGGCAGTGGAATTTGAAGTTTGATAGGTTTATGATAGAACAAGGTTATAATATATGTCATTATGATCACTGTGTTTATTTTAAAAAGCTAGAAAATGGAGGTTATATTATCTTGCTATTGTATGTAGATGACCTTCTTGTTGCAAGGTCTAATATGTAAGATATAAATGTGCTCAAGAAGAAATTAGCTAATTCATTTGGGATGAATAATTTAGGTGTTGCAAAGAAAATACTTGGTATGAGAATAACAAGAGATAGGAAAAATCACAATTTGACATTGTCTCGGGGTGAGTACATAGAGAAGGTGTTGGAGAGGTTTAGAAAGAAAAACCAGTCAATACATCATTTCCATCCATTTCAAATTAACCAAAGAAATGTGTCCCAAGACATAGGAGGAGATAGAATACATGTCCAGGGTCCCTTATTCATCAAAAGTTGGTAGCTTGATGTATGTGATGGTTTGCACAAGACCAGATATTGCACATGCAGTAGGAGTTGTGAGTAGGTATATGAAAAATCCAAGTAAAAAACATTGGGAGGCAGTAAAGTGGATTCTCGGGTATTTGAAAGGTATTTCTACTCATGCATTTTTTTTGGAGGTTCAGACACTATTCTACATGGATATGTTGATTCAGATATGGAAAGTGATAAAGATAGTAGGAGGAGCACCACAAAGTATGTTTTTACTGTAGGTGGAACAACAGTAAGTTGAATTTCGAAACTACAAAAATTTGTTTCACTTTCAACAACAAAGGTAGAGTATGTTGTTGCTACAAAGGTTGGTAAAGAGATTGTTTGGTTACATAGGTTTATAGAGGAATTGGGAAAGAAGAAAGAGAATAGAAGGTTGTACTGTGACAAAGAGAGTGTCATTCATCTTGAAAATAAATCAGCCTTCCATTCGAAGACTAAGAATATACAACTCAGGTACCATTTAATACGATCTGTCTTGGAAGATGGACATTTGAACTTGGAAAAGATACACACTAGCCAGAATCCTGCTGACAAGTTAACAAAGGGAGTAACCAGGGAGAAACTGAGTTCCTCCTTTGTTTCAATTGGTCTTCAAGCATGAAGGTGAAGATGAAATTTTTTCCAAGTCCAAGGTGGAGTATAATTCAGTAGGTACAACAACAGTGGAGTTGTTGTTATCACTCTCCAACTGGGGGATTGTTGGTTGTGGAGCCTAATTATCTTCTTGTTTCATAGGTATTTGTCTTTATCTTTGTTTATACGCCATGAAAACTGTACACCCCTCCACGTAGGGGATTACAGGGGTGGATTTCCCCCCCTACGGGGTCTGGGGAGATCATCCCCTTGGTTGGGTGGTCTAGGGGAAAGAGAGCCCCTGGTGGGGGTTCAGGGGTGAAGACCTTGAAATATAAATTTCCTTGTAAATGTATATTGTAATTTCATAATAAATTTGGACCGTTCATTATAAGGTCACAAATATGATGGTAGAAGTTATGTTAGGGTTTTTTCCCTAGAAGGAAACCCTCTTTTATGAGGGAAATGTATTGCAGCTATGCATCATTATGAATATTGTATTCTGAGAGAGGAGACTACGAGACAAAGAAGAGTAAGTTACAACATGTGTGTTTTAGGTTGTATCCCTTCATTTGCTAGATAATAAAAAGGAAGGACCTGGAAATATCTCTGGTGGATGTATCCCACACTAGGTGAACCACGCATATCTGTGTCTCTATTGTATTGTGTATCTTCTATGTTTTATTTCTTCATTTGTTTTTATTTTATTGCTCTGCGGTCCTGTTTTTCTAACACCTTGTCAAGAATTCCCTCATCTAGATAGAATGGCAAAGGGGCCCTGTAAAATATTGTTGGAGCAGCACCAAGAGGCATGACAAATGTGTGGTCATGATTCATGTCAAACCAGATCTTATTGGTATGTTGATTCAACATCTCCTTTGGGATCCTCGGTCTTTGGGTTGCACTGACAAGGTTGTTATACCACTGTGCAAAGGCGGTGTTGGAGTCTATGGCATTGGTGGTAGTAGCCTGCGCATGTCAGGGATCGAACATTATAGAAATTCAAGGGTCAATAATGTATGAAAATTCACACCCCTATGGTGTCTTCCATTTCCACGTTGCAAACGAAACCAACAAGTACCCATAGATAAAATAGGTTTCCCATTTGTGCATGTCGGCATTGGATTTCCACATCTCCTGAGTAAATATATACACCAATTCAATGGTTCTCCTTGTTTGAAAAACTCAACAACAAACATAGTGTCCAGAGTGCACTCACTCCTGGAGTAGTTCTTCATGACTTTTCCATATATCAAATGACAAGAACAATAGACCTTCTCGTCATTGTTTTGCTTGATGTGTGCTATGCAACCACCATGTCTAGTTCCATATTTATCATAGAGACTAATCTCTCCCTTCTTGTGATCGTGCTTTCTTGAGACTTGGAAGCCTTAAGTGATGTCCTTCCCCTCCATGGATAGGCCCGCCAATTTTTTAATATCCTCGACACGGATGGGATATGCTTTTTATAGCCACAAGTAGTCATTGTGGACCTGACTGATAAGGAACTTGGTGCATCGAAAAAAAAATTCGATAGTCTTGAATATTGGTAAGTCTCACAAGTTCATTAGAGTGGAGTCCTGATGCAACATATATGAAATTTTCCATTGCCAATGTAATTCCCTAGACGAAAGTGTTGTGAAATCCATGTATGCGTGAATGACCATTTGGGTGAATGTTGGTTTCTTATATGAGTTATATATTTCACATGATTTGACCCAGGTTCAGGTCTACTAGGGATCCAACAAAGCCTCAAACTATCATCCCTCCTGGTAAACCAGAAGGCAGCGCAACGCACAGAGTGCACTACACAGTCTCACCTGAGATAGTCTTAATGGGTGACTGCAATACTCAAGTTCTTGCAATCCATGACTGAATGGAGATCTTTGAAGTGTGTGCTATGAATTCTATCTAATTATTAAAGAAATATACTATCATTCTCACTCATGCATGTAATATAATTAGATCCATTAATTCATTCACACATCATTCTAACATATACTCATAGATAGTAAGAGAGATACAAAAATTCAATCACATAACAAAGATTTTACTGTGGTTCACTCCCCCTGGGCTACGTCCACAAAGATCTTTATCTCTAGCTCTTTTATTATGGTAGTTTCAAAACTACAACGTTGTGCGCTTTACAACTCATCCTCAGATGGGTCGAACTCTATTATGAGGCATATTATATCACACAAGGCTCCTCAACCTCTGATCTCACCCTCAAGATATACCCTTATGACACTCTACAGCTCAACAACTTACAAAACTGGAGCACAATATAGTAGTGTTGCAACTAGTTACTCCTTCTCACACGAGTAAAACTCCATAAAAACCTGAACCCTTCTAACCGACCCCCAAGACATCCTAGGTGCCTATTTATATGTGTTTTTGGCTCATCAACCATTACAATGTATTTCAATAACCCTAACCCTATCATTGTTAGGTCTTCCATGCATGTTCACCTGTTTCTTTTCCTTCCAGCTGTCGCTTTCCTCTTACACACCTTTCTTATTAAAATAACATTTCTTTGTGATTTGGCCTGCTTCCAACAGGCCCTAAACACTGACATGTGGCTTGTCCCGAGCCACCTAACCCTTGTTTTATTCATCAATCTCTCTTGAAATCACTTGGAACTTCTCCATGAGCTCGGTTGCTTGCATTTGGGCCTGTGCAATGTTCTCCTTGAGTGCGTCCAATACCTGCACTGCAATCTCGTCACTGACCATCCTTGCACATTCTTCCTGGGTTTGTGCCATATTCATTTTGGATTCCTCCACCTGTGCAATGATATCTCATGCTCAATCCTGGAGCGATTCCATTTGAGCCTGGTGCTCCTTTTTCTGTGTCTGCATAGCTATGAGTTATGCCTGCAGTTTATTCATGTACTGCGCTCCTTTGACACGCTCTGTGATTGGCATCATCTTATGCCCCTTCTTGAGGTCCTAGATAGATGTGCTTATCCTTTCTTCTTCCTTGTCCCACTGTTGGACCTGTTGATCCTCTTCCAGCTTCATCCAGAGTTGTGCTTCTTTATCGAACAAGTCATTCGGCGCATGGAATTTTCTCTCTATCTCCTTTATCTGTGTTGTTACCTCCTGCTTCCTTTATTCCTTCACCTCTTGTTGAGTGGTAGGTGTGAGATTCTCCCAGAGGTGCTCGATCTCTTGTTTGTATTGATCGATTTTCTGCACAATCTGATCAATATTCTCTGTCACCGTGAGTTTGGTCATTATTTGGGATTTTCTCATAAGCTACGACCAATTTCTGTTCCATCCTATTTGCACGGTCCTTCTCATATTTGGTCTTGATCTTAGCCTGCTCAAGTACTAATTCCAACGCATCTCGATTGTCCTTTGTCTACTGCAATTCCGCTCCATCTGTGCATGCGCGAGACTATACCTCTTGTGTAACCCTAAATTATTGTTTATACAAGGCCTTGGTTGTTATTTGTGTTAATACCAATTGTGTTTGAGCCAAGTCCTTTAGGGGTGTATGCCCCAAGATCTCGTCCATGCGCAACATTCTGGGTGTGTGAAATGTTGAGCTCAGTTGTTCTTTTGTATGGATACTGTCCTGCTCGCTTGATCTAGCTTTGCCTCCTGTTTGTGATGTTGATGGGACCGTTTCTACATTGTTGTTGGATGCCTACGCTTCCTTGAGTTTCCTAAGGAGTTGTCGCATGTGGGCCATCTCTTCTTCAATTATTTCCCTTTGGTGTACAACATTCTTGAAATCCTTGACTATGCGATCTTGGATCATTTTTTCCACCATGTCTTCATCATCCTCAGTGATCATGTACTCTGGGGGAGTTTTGTGTGCCTTTGCCTTCTTACATGCATCCCCCGTTTGGATGATTGGCCTCTTAGTCTGGCCTTTCTCTTGTGGAGTAGCACTTGATCTAGCTCCATGTGCTGCGTTGACCTGTTTCTATTGTACCTCGGGCTCCTATGTGTTGTTCTTATTCCCCATCTAGGCGCTTGTCTTGGATGTCCCCCATTTTTTCTTTTGTTCCTTGTTCTGACCTGTCCTTGGTTTCTTAGGCACTATTACCTCCTCTTCTTGTGTCTTTTCCTGTGTTACCTCCTCCTCCTCTATCTCTGTGGGTATTTCTCAAATGAGGACTAGAATCCTCTAGTCATATTCCCAATCCTTAATGACTATATCTATGTATGCCTGCGTGATGCAGTAGCGCAGTTGTAGCCATTGATTTTCGGGATCTTGTTGTGCTTGTATCCACATCGCATGTATAGTGGATTTGAAGTTGGCTATGCCCTGACACTGTGTGATTTCTTTTGATGTTACCCTCCAAGTGTTGGCAATGTTGTCTTGTATGTCACTGAGATATCCTTCGAATATCGTTGCATTCGCTTTTCTATTTTTGGAGTTCGAAGAGACCCCGAGCAATAAGTATCATGCTCAGTGGTAGGGAGTGGGTCTAGTGGAAAAAAATGAATACTTTGTCTCCTTCCATTCGATCATGGATATTAGGATGAGTAGCCATGAATAATGAAATTATGTCCCCAAATCTTGCACATCCTTCCAGTCATCTAGGAACATATTCAAAAAATAAGGGGCCTAAATGAGTGTCGTGCCCTCTGCACACTATGATGCAGTTGCGACAACCTCGGCCAGGACTTCCTCCTCGCGGCATTTCCTGAGCAATTTCCATGCCATAATTTATGTGTCCATTCTTTTTGTGGCATCACTAATACACACGATGATGATTCTATGCGACCCCCTTTCGATGCCATATTTCTTCTTCATTTCCTTGGCCAGTGATTTCTCCTTTGTTTTGTCCTCCAGGAACTATGTGATATCCTCACCCCATGATGGAACCCCTATTATGTATGCGATGATCTCTAAGTCTATTGACATGAGTCATTCCAACCATAAGTATCTTCCATGTGTAACTTCCATCAGCTTCTTGATGCATCTGTTTTCATACTGGCCCCTCTCAAAGTTTGGTAGGTCCAACAGACCTAGAATCCTATTTTTTGCCAGTCTTGCTTCCCACTGGACTCGTTGATTAATTGGTTCACCAAAGGGTCCTATACCCACAGTCTATAGGTAGACTCACTTGGCGAACTTTGGGAACTTGTCTGTGTATATCACATCATGGCCTGAGTACCTCAATTTCTCTACGTGGCCTAGCAAAATTGTTGGTATACGTACCCCTTCTTAAATGTGCGGCAAGACAATGGTTGCGGTGGGTTTCCTATGTGGTGACCTAAGTACTATATGCTTTCCCTTTCATTGTGGTGGCTGGCTCGAGGTGATGGCATCCATTGTCTGTTAATCGGCATACTCCTCTGGTTTGTCAGTGACATCTTCCACTGTTCCCTCCTATGGTTGTTTTGATGTGGTTTTCTGTGATCTTTCTGGCATGGCCATTTCTTCCTTGTTTGGATCGATCCCATTGACTCTCGGGGCTTCCTGAGGGTTTTCGGAGTTCACTTGGTTTCCTGCATCCTCAATCTGTTGGCCCTGTCCCTGTTCTAGCATATCAATGTCCATACCTGTTGGTGTTGTCTGTTGGGTTTCCTCCACAATGGGTGTGGGGCTTCCTAGTGTCATATCAAGTGATGGTATTTCATCCACATTGACGACTTTTGGAGGCTGAGATGGTTGTTTTTTGATTCCCTATGGTTTTGATTGTGTTCTATCACTACTTCTTGGTTGTCTGACAATCTGGATCGGTTCCCCCTGATTGGGTGGTGCCATGGTGGTAAATATGTCGTTCACCAAGCTTAGTAGCCTCTACAACCTCTGCAACCCTCACTCATTGCTTCATATGCTCTATCTCTTCATGCCTTCCCCCATTTCACAATAGCCTTTATGCTCCCATTTGATTTCTTTGTATCGACGTCATGTGAAGCTTGTAGAAGACATTACCACAATTGTGCTTTAATTGAACTGGAGGTTCCCGCATACTTGCCATTGACTTCCCTTGTCATCACCAATTGGTGTGATTAATGCGGCATACCATCAGTCATTTCTAGCATTCAATTATGATAGTCATCGTCAATTGGTTCTTCTTTTGTCATATCCACCTTTCCTTCTTTGTAGTGACCATTGGCCTTGTCTCCATCGAGATATCATTGTCGAGTGTGCGCGATCATTCTATTTTGGGTGCACTATGCCTCTGGTTTTATCTTTTGATGTCCGGTATGGTGTGGAATTTTTTTTCCAATTCTTACTAGGTGGTGACTTTCAAGTTGTGGGTGGTCGATTATCCTTGTACAACTTTAGTCAGCTGCCATTGATCATCCCTCTGATTTATGTTCCTCCTAATTCCTTCAATTGTACAGCTCCCCCATCTGTGACATCTTTTACTTCGTATGGTATTAACCAGTGCATTATGAGTTTTCCTAGATGCTAAAAGGATTTATTATCATACATCAACACTAAATCTCCTTCCTTGAAATTTTTCCTCTTGATATGTCTATCATGCCAAGATTTGTCCCTTTCTTTCTGGACTTCTTGGTGGAACCCTACTAGAATCCTATATTCCTCTATGAACATTAGTTGATTCAGTCTATCCTGTACCACGCCTCGTCTTGTCATGTTCGTAATTGTTGCTACGTGCAAACTGGGTACCAAAAATTCTAGTGGCATGACTACTTCTTTTCCATATACCAATTTAAATGGCATTTGTACTATCAACTTCTTGGATGTGGTCCTGTATTCCCACAATATTGTCGGTATATTTAGGTCCCAATCATCCCTATTAACGTTAGAGATCTTCGTTAGTGCATTTTCAAGGATCTTGTTAAAGGCTTCCACTATTCCATTTGCTTGGGGATGATATGGTGTACTTTTTTGATGATGAACTTCAAATTCTTCAGGCATAGCCTTAATAGTATTGTTAATGAAGTGAGTGCCTTGGTCACTCATCAAAATCCTTGGGAAACCAAATCTAGTGATCACTTGCTCGAACAGGAAGTGTGTTGTTGTATATGGGATGCAATCTTTGATTGGTGTTGCTTCCACCCATCTTGTCAAGTATTCCATCATGGTGATGATGTGCCTCGCTCTTGTCCTCTTTGCTAGTGGGTGAATTGGTCCCACAAAATCTATTTCCCATTTTTCGAATACCTTTAAATTTATTTTTGGTCGCAAGGGCATATCATCCCTTCTATTCGGTTTACCAACCCTTTGACATGCATCACATCTCTGGCAGTACTCTTTTGAGTCTCTATGAATGGTCAGCCACCATAGTCCTACGCGCAATACCTTCTATGCGGTAGATTTTCCTGTATAGTGTCCTCCCTCTATTCCTTCATGGACTTCTCCTAAAATCTCTGGTCTTTCATGTTCTAGCACATATCTTCTCAATATGCTATATACGCCCATTTTGTATAAGTGTCCTACAATCAGCTGATAATATGCAGACCATACTACTAGGTTTTTCTTTTGTGCGGTGTTATATTTCTGTGGTGCAGTCCCTGTACTTAAGTACTGGATAATGTATGTCAAGTATTCATCAATAAAATGGACTCAAAATAATTGTGCGTCCAGAAAGTTGTCCACTAAATTTGCAGGTTCCTCCCTGCTCGTGATCCTTGACAGGTGATCAGGTCCCGCATTCATCTTCCTTGGCTTGACTATTACCTCAAAATAAAATTCTTGGAACAACAATAGCCATCTACAAATTCTCCCCCCCAACATTAGGTTGTTGACTAGGTACTTGAGCGTTGAATGGTCTATGACCATCTTGAAATGTTTCCTCAGTAAGTAATGTCTAAACTTCTGAAGCTTGTAGACCATAGCTAGGCCTTCCCTCTCTGTAGTGTTCTAGTTCTGCTCCTATTCTGACAATTTTCTGCTAGCAAATTCTATAGGATGATCCAATTCTCTTGTTCCTGGCTACACCAGAATAGCTCCAAGTGCTATGGCCAATGCATCTATATGTATGTGGAATGTCTTCTCCCAATCTAGGAATACTAATATTCAGGTAGTTACCATATTTTCTTTTAGCGTATCCAAGGCGTGTTGGTATTCCTCATTCCACTGGAACTTTGTGTCTTTCCTTAGAAATTTCTCCAATTGCACAATGATCTGCGTG
Organism: Picea sitchensis; assembly: GCA_010110895.2. NCBI lineage: Eukaryota > Viridiplantae > Streptophyta > Pinopsida > Pinales > Pinaceae > Picea > Picea sitchensis. The sequence goes on from SNQJ01S0044179.1 coordinate 156,279, forward strand.
TACATTTTTATAAAACAATTGTAGTATCCTGTGTGTCCCAATGTCGCTCTTAGCTGGCAGACTATTTTTGGTGGTGACAGGTTAATGATTACTGTAATCTTTCCAGGATCTACTAGTAAACCTTGCTTACATACTATATTTCCCAATAGTATCTCAAAAGGTGTTCTGAAGATGCACTTCTTGATGTTTAACGATATTTGGCATTGCTTGCATATTTCTAACATCGGCCGCAAGACCTCTACATGGTATTTCAATAGACTATAGACTGTCCAATCGTCCAATTATACCTCTGGAAACTGGTGGGTAAATTATTTAAATGCATCTATGACTAGTCTGGAAAATATTGTCAGTGCATTCTTTAGTCCAAATGGCATGACTGTGTACTAGTAGGATCCCCATTCTGTGGAAAAAGTGATCTTGTATCTATCTTCTAGTGCTATCTTGATCTGATGGTATCCTGAAAATTTGTTGGTGAATTAATAAACTTCATGTCCTCCTATGTTCTCCAACACCTCATTCGTGAACGGTGTAGGGAATGGGTCATGTAGGCATGCATCATTCAACTTCCTCAAGTCAATGCATATTCTTATTCTGCCTTGTTTTTTCTCCAAAACTACCATGGGGCTTATCCATTTTGATTCTTCCATAGGTTCTATGATTCCATCTTCCAACATCCTATCAATCTCAGCTTTGACTTTTTTCTTATATATCGGATTTAGTCTGTATGGTTGTTGTCTGATCAGTCTTGCCTCAGCTCTAAGTGGTATCTTCATTTCACCTAGCTCTCCTTCTATGCCCTTGATTTGTGTGAACGTTGTAGGGAATAGGTCGATGAACTCACGCAGTAACTCTATTATGATTTCCACTGTTTTCTCATCCTAGTAGTCTCCAATTATGGCCATTTTTGGATTCTCAATTGTCCCAATGTTGACTTTCTTCACCTTGATTGGCCCAGCAATTACTTCTGATTCTAGAGGTGGACCTTTCACTTCTCTTTGGCCTTCAACTCCCTCAATCTGATTATGCATGTATCATCTTCATCAGGTACTTCTTCCTACACATGGTAGCATGCCAACAGTTCTTTCACTTTCTGTGTGTTCCATTGTTGTTCTTCTGTTATGAGGTTGACTTATGGTTCCTTGATGAATATGACCCCTCTTATTTTTTTAAGTGTTGCATCTATGTTGGGGTTCTCATGTTCAAATGAGAAAGTGACTGTAAAGTTCTGTTGCAGTACTGTCCAGTTTGTAGTTCCTTTGTGTAGTTCTTGGTCCGTATACCAGTTTGTTGGGATGCCCTCTAAGGTGTGTACGAAATGATGAGGCCATTCCTCCGGGGGTGTCATTTTCCACAGTGCTCTGCACTTCTCCAAGTGTTCCACTGGTGCCCCCTGTCCATCATATTTTTGTTGTTGGTTGCTTCTCTATTCTGCACCAAATATTAGGCTCAGTAATCGCTTACATTGGTACAAGTCCTTGATTGTTTCCTTGTGTGTGCCCCACCATCTTGCGGGTGTGGTATTGAGTGTTATATCTAGTGCTAAGAGTCTCCGATTTTCTAATACTTCATCTTTGTAATGTGTCAAGAATGCTTATATATCATTTACCCCATGGAAACAGGGTGGTTCCCTTATCTCCGTACCTATCCATCTTACTGCGCGGTCTATTCTTGCACATCTTCTTGTGGAAACTTTGTGTATCCTCTGTTTCTAGTTCTCTAAACCTGCATCTAAGTCTGAAGCACATGAGGTAATTCTCCACCAACTGCGTATCCCATCTGAAGTTGGGTTTACGTAATCTTCATATCGCGCAGTTGTTTTGTACAAATGGATAATTTACTCTAAGTCCAAGCAAGTAGGCTCTACGAACCTTTCCCCTTTCGATGGGTCTAATGGCATAATGACCCTGTATTCTCCTGACTCGAAGGTCATTTTTTGTGTCTTTAAGTTGATTATGGCCTGGTTATCGAACGCTCAATCCAATTCAAGAAATGTTGGGTAAGGTGTTGTGTCATCCACTATCTCTATTACATCAAAGTCATCTTTAGTGCACACTCGATCTAGGTCTATTGTTACTCCTTTCAGTCTTCCAATTAGTAGAACTCTGTGTTGATTTTCCAATTTCAGTTGAACGGGTGAATATCCTAATGTGGGCTCTCCCATACATTTTCATGTCTTCTTGGGTAATACATTCACTTTGGATCCTAGATCCATTATGATGTCTCCCATGTTTAAATCTCCAATGTTGGTGTTCATCCTGAAATCCCTACTTGTTCTTCTTCTTGTATGTAGGTTATTTATTGTTTTTTGTTCTAGTTTTTTCTTCTGTCTCTATGCTACATCTTTCTAGCATATTTTGTAATACTTTGATAGAGGATGGATCATTTAGTAATTTTACGCATAATTTCAAAAAACCTCTGATTATACTTACTTGTCCCAGGGCATGAATTTATTTGGTATGATCCAACGATGGAGGCATCTCATACTCTGGTATGTCCTTACTATGTTGCACGGTTTAGGTCAACGCAATGTCAGGCTTCAAAAATTATTGTCTAGCTTGCTTAAATATCTCCTTCTCGTTCTGTGCATTGGACTGTTTCCTTGGTTCGACATTCATCTTCACCCATTGGTGTTGTACTAGCTCTTTTCGTCCTATGTCATTTCCTTTTTTAGTGCCTCCACACGTAACTATGTTGATGCTTCTTCCTTCATACCTTACTTCTGTGGAAATCCATTGAACATTCTGATTGTTCTAGTTCCTCTTTTCCTAGATTTTCCCTAATAGTGTAGGACATTATTCCATGTCATGATCCGATGCACAACAATACATACAAGTTGTTGGTGGAAGTGGACATTCTCTTGCATAATGTCATGGTTGTTGACAGTTGTGACATACCCCTGGTCCTCTACTCTTCCAAACCCTCCTCTTGCTCTTCCTTTTGCTTTATAGCCAACGTGATCCCCTCGTGATGTGTTATACTGAGGTGCCTGGTTATATTGTGTGGTATTGTAATGGGGTTGCATTGTGTTGTATTGTGGTTGCGTTGTGGTATATGGTTTTTGCGTAGTATTATATTATTTTTGCGCAGTGTTGTATGGGGATGGTACTGGTTAAACTAAGGTGGGTCTTGCCTGGACATCATTTTTTCTTGCACCCTATATGCATATGATGTCCTCTTTCTCATCAAATCCATGGTTCTACACTCTTTTTCATCATGGCCTATTGACTTGAAAAAGTTGCAATATGAACTCTTTGGGACTGTCTGGTACTTCTCCATCATTAGGCAATGATATGGATCATGGCCCTGTTTCTTACATATTTTTCACCATAGTTCTCCTGTTGGAAACGGATTTGGCATTCTTGCTACCATGTACTGCGTGAATGTTGGACATTCGTTCTTATGGTGTCCTTTTGTTCTACATTTGGTACACCAAACGAATTCTCGTTTGTGCTTACTTTTGTTCTGGTTTAGCTAGAACATTAATTTCTTCATATCCTCCTTCAGTTCCTCGATGGATGGATCTGTCTTCTAATATTAGTTTTCTTCTAGTTGCAGGGCTTCCTAAAGAGCCTTTGCCTACGTCTGAAACTTTTGTTATCACAGTGGATATTTTAAGTGTGGTAATAGTGAATTGACAAACAGGTTCATGTGCTGCATATTCGTCATGAAATATTTCAGTTTTCCTTTCAGTCGCTTGAATCTTTGGTTAATCTCCCATACAAATTCTCCTAGTTTCCGTATAATTTCTATCATCTCATTCATGTATTGGTCCTTTGAACTTGGCTTCTCAAACTCATTTATCAACAACTTCTTGATATCTACAATCATTCTGGTTGTCCCTGGTGGAATGTTTTTGGCTAAACTCATATACCGATCTAGTGCACAATCCCTTAGTGTGATAGATAATTGTGCAAGTTTAGTTTCCTCATCTATGATCTGTTTTTCTTCCCATATATTTTCACATATAAACAGGTGCTTCTCTGGGTCCTCCGATGCTTCTCCTTTGAATGTTACTAACCTAATGGTGGGATCGTTCCCTGCCATCATGAATATTGAACTACTACCTCTGCACGGTGTATATACTTGACTAATGCTTCCTGAACCGGCTCCCCTAGTTGTTGTTCCTTCTGTAGATGTACTTCATGTTGTCTTCCTTCTCCCGAAATTTGGTTGTTGAAATGGTGGTGTGTTGGTTACACATGGGTTTATGGGTTCCACACTGACATTAATATGGATAGGATTTTTTCCTTCTATTCCTGCTCTTGGACCTCTCATCTTCCTCTCATATGTTGTGTGTAGGATTTCCTCAATCTGCTCCACATCCCGGAGATCCTCTACCTCCTCTTAATCACTTTCCAAGCCTTCCCTCATGGCTACGACTCTCTTCTTGGTGTTCACCTTGTATTGGTAGGGTACTCCACTACGTGTCTTTCCAGCTGTCACCATGATCCACTTGATCTGGTAGTCATCCATCATGATTGGGTCCATGGCTTCCTCCTTCTTTCCTTTATCCCTTTCTCCTTCCATTTCTCCTTATTTTGTCAGTGTTTCCCCCCTTCCCCCATGCACCCAGGGAAGTTTAGTTGTCTGAATCCATCATCATTAAACCTTTCTTATAGAGAAATATATTAATAGAAGTACACAAATATCTAATATACCTTCCTTGAGGCCTGCGTAGAAATTGTTTCTCTGCTACGCTGTACGACTTCACGGTATCTATTGCAAATTCGTTTATAAATCCTGCTACAATACTATCGAGCCAAAAGTCTACTACGTGGGTGAATTTGTTATTCACCTGCTGTAATTGCGCAATATGAACTAAGGTCCAATCTAACTGTCGGATCCGATTTGTTTCCTGGTTTTCTTTCAACCTCAATATCCACTTTCGCAATAAGTGTGGAAAATCACAGAAAAATACTTCATGCATATCAGTAAACACATACTTCTCAAGATATTTGCATGTTGTTGCTCTAGGATTTATGTTATCTTGTTGCGCAAACTATAGATCCTTTTTTTAAAACCATGTCTCTATTTTCTCTTTCATGGGTCTCTAGGGTATAAACATTCCCTCCTATATTTTCATTATGTTTGACACTTTGGTCCCAGATCTTACATTCTTTTAACAGTTTTTCAACAGATCAAACATTCTTTGAACATATCTTCAACAGATCTCATCCACTCAATCCTATGTTGTTCCAACCGGTAATAGAAACATTTGTTGGTTTCTTATTTGAGTTATATCTTTGGCATGATTTGTCCCAGGTTCAGGTCTACTAGGGATCCAACAAAGCCTCTAAAACTATTAGCCCTCCTGGTAAACTAGAAGGCAGTGTAGCGCACATCACTGCGCAGTCTCACCCGAGATAGTCATAATAGGTGAGTGAAATACTCAAGTTCTTGCAGTCTAGGACTGAATGGAAATCTATGAAGTGTGCATTGTGAATTTTGTCTAATTATTAAAACAATATACTGTCATTCTCATTCATGCATGTAATATAATTAGATCCATTAATTCATTCACACATCATTCTAACATCTACCCATATACATTAAAAGAGATACAAACATTCAATCACATAACACATGTTTTATTGTGGTTCACCCCCCCTGGGCTATGTCCACAAAGATCTGGCTCTCTAGCTATTTTATTATGTTAGTTCCAAAACTACAAAATCGCGCGCTTTACAAATCGTCCTCAGTTGGGTCGAGATCTATTATGAGGTGGACTAGATCACACCAGGATCCTCAACCTATGATATAACCCTCAATATCTACCCTTCTGACCCTCTACAACTCAACAGCTTACAAAATTGGAGCGCAATACAGTAGTGTTGCAACTAGTTACTCCTTCTCACATGAGTAACACTCCATCAAAACCCAAACCCTTCCAATCGACCCCCTAGACCTCCTAGGTGTCTATTTATATATGTTTTTGGCTCATCATCCATTACAATGTATTACAAAAACCCTAACCCTAGTGTCGTTAGGTTTTCCATGCATGCGGGCGTGTTTCATTTCCTTCTAGTTGTCGCTTTCCTCTTGCATGCCTTTCTTCCCAAAATGGAATTTATTTTTGATTCAGCCTACTTCCAACATGAAATAGTGTGACATATGTAAAGTCTATGTCAATTAGATGATTTTGCTCTACTTTTCCATGTAAGTCGTCTAAAACTTCAACTCGCGGATCAATGAATTCCTCTGAAATAACAACTTTTGGAATGGCCCCTCAAGAAATGGTAGTGAGAACCATGGCGGGAACCCTGCAGGAGTAGACAAGTTGAATAGGGGGGCGAGGATGAAGAGAACACTCGGTAGGATCCAATACTGAATATGCAAATGACTTGAAGAAAATACAATAACTTGAGCAGTCAATTGATAATGAGTTTGTAGGCAACAAAATCAAGGTGACAAGAGTGTAACATTAACCAATCATTAAGGGAAACAATGCAGAAGTAATTCAACATTAACAATGAATATGACCAACAAACTTGAAAATATATAATACGATATTTGGGTAATAACGAGCACAATTACCAACATGACTGTGATAGGAATCGAAATCTGGAACATTTAACGAACACACTGATGATTAACCAGAAAGGTATTGACAACCTTTTGGACTTAAATGGATTTGACGAGCAGGAAAATATTGGAATGGAAAGGTACAAACTTCATTTAACGAACATAGTGAAAATGAAGTGATAGGGACTTGGACATCAGAAACTACTAAATACAAAAAATATCTGACGTAGACCTCCCCAACGACAAAGGTGTGATCTAGGATGGGAAAACTAAGAAGGATATCTAGACTCTAGGACAAGTGAAAGTTGGACACGTCATTGTTTATTGGACGAATAGAAAAAAAAAAACATAAATACAACCCTACCTACTTTAGTCACTCCCTATGACAAGATTGCTACGAAACTTATTTCAATGAGAAAAAATGTAGGACTTCATTCATGTGTCGTTCACCAATTTCGAACAAAGAATACCATTTAGTTGCACCAGTTTAACAACTCTAGAAAAGAGAAATCATGGTATAATTAACTCTGTAGTATCTTCCAACATCCAGTTTATCATTGGGTATCCTCGTGTACATACCATGCTTTTGAAATGGTTCCAACAGAATGGAAGAATTGATGTGGCCATAGATAAGAGGGAAGTTGAAAAACTTCCCATACTTTTAAAAAATATTCAATGTGCTCAGTTGGGTCATACAAACAATCATATATATCCAAGGATAATAGTTGACTCTTCCTCTTTCAATCTGTACCCAACTAGTCTACTTCGATTATGGGAAGAAAATGATTTTTATAACAAGCTTGAATTCATCCCAAGAAGACTTGGATGGAGAAAACTTCAAATCAAGATCAATTGTTCTGATTCTCTATTCTGTCACAACCTTGCCCTCCATGTTAATGAAAAAACTTTGTAGATCTGAAGTACCACCATATGTTGTGTTGGCGACGGAAGTCACTCCTAGATTGCAGCAGGAGCAGAGCCCGACGCCCACAATTTTATGTCATGATTTGTGTATGATAGGGGTGATCTAATGGAAGTAAACTCGGACGATATAGTTTCAACTCCGAAACTAGGCCAGGCATGCATGGGCAAGTGAGGTCTTAGATATACTCCGGACAGTGAGTTGTAGCAAGGGTGAGTAGGAGAAAGACTTGTATCAGAGAGATGCAAAGGTCTGTTGTCAACATCGGGTTTCTAACAGACTGTAGGAGAAGGTATTTGAATGCAAGATATTCTTACATTCAAATGCAGAAAACCAGAGAATACAAGAGTGCCACAATAAATCCTTTATCATAACACAACTGCAATAATTCATGTGAATCAGTCAATCATGAACTCCCTCAGTATGAGATGAAAACTAGATGGAATAAGTAAACTGTATTTCATTCAACAAGAAATATTACATACAGATGCATAACCAGAAATCTAGAGTGCTTGTTAAAACATTACAATCGGGAGCTTCGCTCTACCATCGATCCTTTGAAAAATATCAAAACTAAGTATATATACTCCCAAACATCTGCCCAACAGAGGCCTACTGGACTTTCGGGATGAGGAGTCTCTTCAATCAAATCTGGCCTGCACTCCCCTGTCATACACCACCTTAATTCTGCATGGCTCACGTCAGGGGGTAGCTGAGCCTTTAAATGTTGAATTAGCGTGTGCAGACTTCCCTGGTGAGTCGAGGACTCGGTGTGGCTTCCATGAAAAGAACCAGTACAGAGGACCTTCTCGGGTAGACTTTCAGCAGGAACATCCATACTTTCCAATTAATGAGTGAGGTGAGGTTTCAACCACCCTCTCTCTTCTTCATTCATTCCCAGTAGGTACTTGGATTTAGATCACGTCGAATCGAGGTCTGGAGAACATAGTGCCCCCTTTCTGAAACTCAATTTGGTGCTTTTGGCCTCCCTTTTGTACAACACTTTCCACTTTCTCGAGTGACCATGGGTCGTGACCTTACGCCTATTTTCTAGAGTTCTTTCGGCATTTCGGGGTTCGTGGATAGGAAAGGGTGGGTCTTCTTTCTTCAAAATCGCGATGGGAGAAATGTCGGGAGGTCCTAATGGTCACCATGCGTCCCCCCCAGTGATCTGACGGTTCTAAACTGATTCGGAAATGCTGCGGGCCCAGGTCCGAGATGTCTTCAATTCTTCGTGCTTCGGGGATATGAGAGAGTCGTTCTTTATGCTTTGAAATCAAGATGGGTGAAAAGGCGAAGAACCTAATCACGCAACACGTGTTCCTCGAGGACAAAAAACTAAGATCACTCTCGGCGCTTTTGGGACCCTTCTTGCCAAATGATAAACATTAGAACCCCTCCTTTAGGCCTGCTCCTCTATGACCAGGTGCCAAAACCATGGGCCTAATACTGGGCGCTTTCAGCATTTTAGGATTCGAGGTTTCGAGAGGTGAAATGACGAGGTGTGCTTACCCCTCGAACCCCCGAATGCCGACATGACACGGATGTGCGTCGTGCATCCTTTTGATGAACAACCCAGATAGTATTCGCTATTATAAAGGGGGCTCCCCCCGTTTACAGGCTTGCTTGATGTGACCTGGTGCTAAGACCGTGGGCTCGGCTCCAAAGGTGCTTTCGGTGTTTCGGTGATTTCATCTATAAAGAATGGGAGGCTCCTTGTCTCCCAAAACACCGATCCCCGATACGCTGACTGGCCACCACCTATCCCAATTGGATTGGACAACCCATACTTGCCTTGAACTATTGGCGCTATCCTTCGTGCTAAATCCCGGGCAACTTGGCAGCCCCAAAATCCCGATGCACATCGATCAGTTTTGTAGGTGAATCTCGGATGCTGACATCAAAACTTCACCTGCTCGCTTGACTTGTGATCGAAAAAGAGATTCTCCCGTGTTGCGCTGGGGCGCTTCCCATGTAACCTGCAGACCTGGGTATTTTTGAGCCCAAGACAAATAATGTCGCTAACATTAGGCTCCATGGGGGATAGAGTCATCCCTGTGATGCTCTAAGAACTCATTTTGCAGTTTCAGTGCCTTGCTATTGGGCTATGGAGTCACTTACTAAGCCGAAAATATACAAACAGAAAATGAACAAAGAACTAAAGGACAATATTTACAAACAAAGGAGCCGTCTAAGGCTCAAACAAAACATTTCTTCAGAAAATGCCCATTTACTAGGCTGTTGAAAACCTCTTCACCCTCCAGATCGTGCAACTGGTACGTGTTTTTTGAGAAGGCCTCGGACATTTTGAAGGGGCCGATCCAGAGGGTGTCAAACTTTCTATATTTTCCCTTACCCTGTCTGGGTGCATCCCACTTAAGTACCAAATCCCCGACCTCGAACTCCTTCTTCCTGACCTTCCTATCAAAAGTATGTTTCACCCTTTACTGATGACTATGAGTCGTGTCCCTCACCTGTTCCCTGATCTATTGTACTTATACTATCTGATGAATCCTTCTGATCATATGATCTGGCTCTCCTTTATAATCTTAAAATAACTTTAACACAGGTAAGGCGAGCTGAGTGGGAAAAACCGCCTCTGCTCTGTAAACCAGCTGAAAAGGCAAGGTGCCCAGGGATTTCTTCGTTGTCACTCGATCAGCCCATAAAGCAAATTTCAACTTCGAATCCCAGGCCCTTTTATTGTCCTCCAATAGTATTTTGATGATCCTTATCAGGCCCTTGTTGGAGGATTCTGCTAAACCATTTCCCTAGGGATAGTAGGGGGTGGAGTGAATTAGCGAGATATGGAACTGCTCATAGAACTTAATGAGAGGCTTAGATTTGAAAGAAGCAGCATTATCAGTGATGATCCTACTGGGATAGACAAATCTGGCCATGATATCCTCCAGGAAGCTGATAATTACTTTGTGGGATGTACTTCTGGTGGGGGCAGCTTCTATCCACTTGGTGAAATAATCTGTTGCAGTCATGATCCATCTGTGTTGGCCACTTGAGGGAGGATGAATTTCCCTGATAAAGTCTAACCCCCACTATTGAAAAGGTGTTGAAGCTATCACAGGCTTTAGTGGTAATGGCCGAAGCTGTTGTTTCCCTTAGAACTTTTGGCATTTGATGCAGGCCTTGATTTCTCTGCCGACATCAATGAATAAAGTGGGCCAGTAATACCCAGCCCTGAGGATTTTGTGAGCTATGGTCTTCCAGAAATGATGCCCCCCACAAAGGCCTCTATGGAAATCAAATATAACTTTATGGGCTTCTGGTGGGTTCAGACACCTCAGCAGCACTCCTAGAGGGTCTTTCCAGTACAGGATTTGCCCAATGAGGCAATATCTGACCGCCTTGAGCTTTAAATCTCTTGCCTTACTTTTACACATTCCATTTGGGGGCTTCAACTCCTGCAGAAAGTACAAAATGTCACGATACCAAGCACATTTTGTTAATGATAAGCCATCCTGAGAGCATTGGTTGGGCAACTCAGCTTGCTGAATTCCTGGGCAAGTATTGATGAAACTAACTCCCAATGCTTCGCAATTGGATTCAACCAGTATCTTGGCTAAACCTTGCCCCTTAACCAAATTGGTGGGCTTTATTTCCAAGTCAAATTCTAGGATTCTAGCTATCCATCTGCCTCTTCTCCCATCTATATCGGGCTGCACAAGGATGTCCTTCACATAAGTTGAAGGAACGTATGCGGTTACCTTTGAGTGCAATACATAGACTCTAAAAGATTTGAGAGATTTCACTAAGGCATAGACCTGCTTCTCCATGATTTCATACCTGATCTCTGCATCTCTTAATGCCCTGCTGAAGAAGGAAATGGGTTGCTCTCGTCCTTCCTCATTTTTCTGCAATAACACCACTACTACTGTATCGAAAGAAGCAAAATAAAAAACTAGGAAGGGTTTGGCATAATCTGGACTAATTAGCACAGGTGCCTCGGTTAGTGCTCTTTTTATTTGGACAAAAGATTCCCTGGGTCTAGCGGTCCATTTCACTTTGTTTCCCTTTATGAGCATGGTTGTGATGTGTTTCACCAGTTCAGAAAAATTTGGGACGAATCTCCTCAAAAAGTTAATCTTTCCTAAAAAGGGTTGGACTTCCTTTTAGATCTGGGAAGTGATAGGGTCTGAATTGCCTCTACCCTGCTAGGATCAATTCTCACTCCCTATGCTGATATTATATGGACTAATAGCTTTCCCTCCTTCATAACAAACAAAGATTTCTTGGGATTTAGGGAGAGACCAAACCTCTGACACTTCAAGAAAACTTTCCTTAAGTGATGACAGTGCTCTTTATTAGACATGGAGAAGACTGTGATGTCGTCTAGGTAGATCACTACAAACTGGTCTTTCTCCCCGATGAAGGCTATATCCATGGCTCGCTGAAATGTTGCTCCTGCATTCATAATTCCAAAAGGCATTTTGGCGTACATGACTGTTCCCCAAGGAGTGGTGAAGGCCGTCTTTTCCCTGTCCTCAGGCATGACTGATATCTGATTATAGCCAGAAAACCCATCGATCATGGACATCCTGGATGCACCAGTTACCTTCTGCAGTATGTGCTCCATCTTAGGTAGGGGGTAATTGTCTTTCTTTGAGATCCTGTTCAGGTTCCTGAAATCAACACAAAGCCTGATTTCTCCACTTTTCTTCCTCACCAGAACCAAATTGGCCACCCATTCGGAATATCTCAAGGGGACAATGATTTTAGCATCTAACAATGTCTTCACTTCTTTCTCCATAATAGGTATCAACATGGGATTTATATATCTTATCTTCTGCCTAAATGGCCTAGCTTCTTCCTTCAATGGGATCTTGTGTTCAATGATGGATGTGTCATATGTCTTAAGTTCCTCGTATGACCATGCAAACACATCAGAAAAATCTCTCAGCAATTCAGTATATTCGTCCCTCTTTTCTCTGGTCAAACTGCTTGATAATTTGACAAACCTAGGCTCCTCCTGTGTGCCAATGTTGCTTTCGGCTGTATCAGGATCTTCATTTGAAACCTTACCCTTTGTTTCCACATCATTTCCATCGAACAGTCTTTCTAAAGGGACTAGTCCCCTCAGAATGTGATTGCTAGGCAGCTGAATAATCTGGTGATTGGCAATTTTATTTAAAAAAACCTCAAGGTTAGGGTCACCTTCTGGGTCGGGATCCTGATCAATGTGCAACGCAGAAAATTCATCAACAGATTGGAGAAAATTTTTGATTTCCAGATCATCTTCAAATACCTTCCAATGCTTAACATTGTCTGGTACAGAGGGCCTATATCTTATTTCAACATCACAATTGATCATAGCCGACAGAGGAACTTTGAGAAAACTAGCTGAGACAGCTAGAGAATCGGCTGAAGTATTTTCTCCCCTCAGAATGAAATAAATGTTAAAATCCAAGAAGAAATTATCAATCAGGTCCCATACTTCATTTCTGTAATTTCTGAGCTGGGGATTATTAGCACGATAAGCATTCCTGACTTGATGGATAATCAACTCAGCATCTCCAAATATTGCTATCTCTTCAATTCCCATTTCCTTGGCAGCCCTCATACCCAGAACAAGAGCTTCATACTCTGCCACATTGTTGGTGGTTTCGAATTCCAACTTGTATGACAGGGATATGGCCTCTTGACAAGGTGATATGAAAACCACCCCAACGCCAGTGCCTTCACTAGAAGAAGCTTTGTCGAAAAACATCTTCCAAACAGAGGTGGTTGGAGGAGGTATCTCCTGATTAAGAATGGCTGCTTTCTTATCTATAAAGGGACCTCAGGAGTTTCAGTGATCTGCAACAAACTAGACCCTAAATCGGTGTCAAGTGAAAAGATGGGATGATTAGTGGGGTTTGCTTCATCACTGACAATATAGGCTAGTTGGGCTTCCCTGTACAACCTCCTGTGTTCCCCTCCAAAGAATGGGATGGTGGCATATGTGAGATCCATTTGTAACATTCCTCCAATTCTTTTAATCCAAGATCAGAACAACAGAATGCCAAATTTTGGGGGAATGTCAGCTACCACAATATCCATGGCCACACTCTTCATGGGCAGCTGAAATAAAGAAACCACCAGGTCTTTGATGACTCCTAGACACTGCACTCTTCTTGAATCGAAAGAGTACAAGTCATGATAGGCCTTTGTCACTTCCATTCCCAGTTCTTCCATGACTACCTTGGGCATAAGGTTATGGGAAGCTCCTGAATCCATGAGGCAATTATGCAACACTTTATCATGTATGTTCAGGGAGGTGTAGAAGGGAGGGGATGAATCATCTCTGTCTTCCACCATGGAACCTAGGATGATAGTTGGTTTCTCATATTGGAGATTTATTGAGTCAGTGGAAGGTTGGGAGAGCTCAGATTGTAGTATCTTGGAGAGGGACCTTTTGAAATCTTCATTTTTAACTAGTTCAGATAGGGGTACAAGGATTCTAATATTTTGAATTTCATGCTCAAAATTGAAGGAAGGAATAGGCTTAGGAGCTTCCCTTACCTCAGTGACAGGTTCCTTGGCTACTGGCGAAGCACTCTGAGTTTTATTTTCTTTAGTAGTGGTCGCAACAGCTGTTTGCACTCTTCTCGTTGCTGTGTGAGCAAAAAGTGAGTGCTTACATGCCTATTTGGGCTCTACTAGGCATGACAGCTGTGTGGTAAAAGGTTAGAAAGAAAACAACAAAGCTATTAACAAGAATTAAACAAAAACTAAATGAAACTATGAGCATAGGAACAAAAATAAAAACAAATGACAATGGACCAATATCACCAATATATAAGCTGATCTGATTGATGAAATCCAAAGATACACAATGGAGAAAGAGGACTTGGGTCCCTTCCCTCTCCAATGGAAGGCTCTTGAGACCCTCAACTGATTGCTCTCCTTACAATGAAAGATGAAAGTGTGAGTGAAAGAACTCCAAGCTT
>SNQJ01S0044179.1:170676-183618 GCA_010110895.2 Picea sitchensis
CAGCTTTAGTTGGCCTTTCCGCTATGGGGGGCTGATCTTGGTTCTCAAAATTCCCTTCTTTCTTCTTTGACCTGAGATTATATCTGTTAGGAATATTGCTGACTTTTTCACCTCTACTCAACTCGTTGATTTGAGTGTTGATAAGGGATTCTTCATATGCAGCTTGAGTTAAATGAGGAAACGGGGAAGTATCCTCTATGCAATGGATCTCCGGGTCGATTTCATCCGCCTCCTCCCCTTCCTCTTGAGAAACTAGGTTATTCTGGAGAGGGGCCTGAATCCTCTGATCATCTCTATCTCTGCTCCTTTGTTCCCTAGGAAAATCTTGTGGCACATTGTTATTAGGCTTCCAGAAACCTCTACTCTCTGTATTCTATGGATTTATGTACATGGGCTTCCCCTCTAACTCCCACCTTTCCATTCTGGAAGAAAGCAATTTTAGCATTCTAGCTGTCTCATCTGTCTGAAGGGGAAGGGGAGAGTAACTGGATGGGGAAGCTTCAAGCCTCTGCCTGGCTATGTTTCTACCAGTAGTGTTCTTGAGTCGGTCAACAGCCAATATGTTAGATTCTATCTCCACGGCTGCATCTTGCATGTGGGCCAGAGTAGCGGCTCTCCTTTCCCTGAGCAGGAGGCAGAAATCAAGATCAAAAGCACTGGCATAAGTGATCTTTGCAGAGGTTTCTGAGGGTTTGATCTCAGCAGGGCTTTTATTGTACATTTTATTGAATCTCTTGGAGAAGTCAGAGACAGACTCTCCTTCTTTTCTCTTCAAAGACCCAAATTCTATCATGTAATACATGAAGTATTTTTTATCTCCCCACTGTCTCAAAAATGCATTATCCAAAGCCTCAATCCCATTAATAGATCCAGGAGGCAGGGCCTTGAACCATTTTCTAGCCTCGCCTTGAAGACTATGGACAAAAATCCTCATCCACACATCTGCATGCATGATAACATTATCATCTGTAAAACTGTAAAAGGCTTCTAGGTGTTCTTCTGCAGTTATGTCCCCCTCACCTATAAACTTGGGTAGCTTCTTGAGGTAACCATCTGCTGGCAGGGCATTGAGAGGCTGAGGTAGCATGAGGGGAGCATACCTAGCGGCTATAATGACCTCCATTCTGGTCATAGGGGGATTTTCTCCTGCCATAGGGATATTGTGTGCAGGGGAACTCGGAGAAGAAGGAGCTCGAAAAGGGGATACTGGGGATGAGCTTCTAAGGGGAGTGGGAAACAATAGGGGATTTAGGGAGAAGGCTAACGAGCTTAAGTCGGTTGATGTTTCCCTTTGCGCAGAAGAGGCAACAATAACAAGAGGAGGAGCGGTAAAGATAGGAGTGGGGAAATCTTCTGTGGTCTTAGGTCTACGCTAGGGTACAGTTTCAGGGGAGAGGGGAGTGACAAGGATTTCTCCCTCCAATCCCAGACCAGAGGGGGGAAACCTCAATAGGAACACTCCCAAAATTCAAGAAACGAGAGACCTCAGAAAGCGGTCTTCTAGGAAACTGAGGAGGAGAAAATGGGGTTCTTACAGAAGGAGATGGCGGATTACCTGGTTTGGTGGCGGCAACTTGTCCTTTAGAGACCTTTCCTTTTCCGAGAACCACCTCCCGATCAGTTTCAGGTGTAGCTAGTGGTAGTTGTGGATGGGACAGCGTGTGTCTGCCTCTGAAAGCCACAATTGACACGGTAGGTTCACCACAGTGGAGTCGTCACAATGGAGTCACCAGGTGCATAGTAGAAATCTTCAAAGGCTCTGATACCAGATGCACCTTCAGAATCAGAGGTTCAATGTCGTTTAATCTCAGGGAAAATTTTCAACTTCGTCCTCGACAACGGCGCTAGAAATGTTGGCGATGGAAGTCACTCTTGGATTGCAGTAGGAGCAGATCCCGACAACCATCAATTTATGTCACGATTTGTGTATGATAGGGGTGATCGAATGGAAGTAAACTCGGACGATATAGTTTCAACTCCGAAACTAGGCCAGGCATGCATGGGCAAGTGAGGTCTTAGATATACTCTGGATAGTGAGTTGTAGTAAGGGTGAGTAGGAGGAAGACTTGTATCAGAGAGATGCAAAGGTCTGTTGTCAACATCAGGTTTCTAACAGACTATAGGAGAAGGCATTTGAATGCAAGATCTTCTTACATTCAAACGCAGAAAACCAGAGAATACAAGAGTGCCACAATAAATCCTTTATCATAACACAACTGYAATAATTCATGTGAATCAGTCAATCATAAACTCCCTCAGTATGAGATGAAAACTAGATGGAATAAGGAAACTGTCTTTCATTAAACAAGAAATCTTACATACAGATGCATAACCAGAAAGCTAGAGTGCCTGTTAAAACATTACAATCGGGAGCTTCGCTCTACCATAGATCCTTTGAAAAATATCAAAACTAAGTATATATACTCCCAAACATATGCCCAACAGAGGCCTACTGGAATTATTCCCAAACCCCACTTTCTCAAGTGACCACGGGCCGTGATCTTATGCCTATTTTCTAGAGTGCTTTCGGCATTTCGGGGTTCATGGATAGGAAAGGGTGGGTCTTCTTTCTTCGAAATCGCGATGGGAAAAATGTCGGGAGGTCCTAACGGTCGCCACGTGTCCCCCCACTGATCTGACGGTTCTGAACTGATTCGGTAATACTGCGGGCCCAGGTCTGAGACGTCTTCAATGCTTCGTGCTTTGGGGATATGAGAGAGTCATTCTTTATGCTTTGATGGGTGAAAAGGCGAAGAACCTAATCGCGCAACACGTGTTCCTCGAGGATGAACATCTAATATCACTCTCGGCACTTTTGGGACCCATCTTGCCAAATGATAAACATTAGCGCCCCTCCTTTAGGCCTTCTCCTCTATGACCAGGCACCAAAACCATGGGCCTAATCCTAGGTGCTTTCGGCATTTCAGGATTTGAGGTTTCGAGAGGTGAAATGACGAGGTGTGCTTACCCCTCGAACCCCCGAATGCCAACGTGACACGGATGTGCACCGCACGTCCTTTAGATGAACGGCCCAGATAGTATTCACTATTATAAAGGGGGCTCCCCCCATTTACAGGCTCGCTTGATGTGACCTGGTGCTAAGACCGTGGGCTCGGCTCCAAAGGTGCTTTCAGCGTTTCGGTGATTTCAGCTGTAAAGAATGGGAGGCTCCTTGTCTCCCGAAACATCCATCCCTGATACGCTGACTGGCCACCACTTGTCCCAATTGGATTGGACGACCCAGATTTTCCTTGAACTATTGGTGCTATCCTTCGTGCTAAATCCCGGGCAACTTGGCAGCCCCGAAATCCCGATGCACGTCGATCATTTTTGTAGGTGGATCTCGGCTACTGACATCAAAACTTCGCCCGCTCGCTTGACTTGTGATCGAAAAAGAGATTCTCCCGCATTGCGCTGGGGCGCTTCCTGTGTAACATGCAGACCTGGTTATTTTTGAGCCCAAGACAAATAATGTCGCTAACATGTTGCATACTCATTTATTTTTGTGCCAAGCAATCTTACCAATCTGAAAGTTGTGTAACATCTTGAAAAAATCTCATACCTTCCTTGTTTCCAATCATTGAATATTTCTTTAGAGTCTTCATTTGTTGATTGGACACTTCTCCAATAGAATGATCCATTTGCAGTAGGATTGATATAATCAGGTCATTTTCGTATAGTAAGAGCATACAACTTATCAATGAAATATTCTTCCATATTCTCATATGTTGGTTCAGTGTACCTTGGACCGTTATAAGGATCTAGTGGTTGAGTGACCTTCATGCTATCATACTCAAAATTCATAGTTTGCTTCTTAATATAGATGCCAACACAGTTTTTATAGGCCCATTCAATGCTTATCAAAGTTGGATAGAGATCCTTATCCCCCATTATCTCAATCACCTCAAAATCAACTATTGTCTTGACACCATCCAAGTCTACTTCTAATCCATATGGATATCGATGGCCACCCACCTATTCCAACTGGCTCACATGTAGCTTTCATGATTGGCATTTATTTCCTAGATTTCGAGTTCTAAACTTTCGGGGTTGTTTTGACGCCCTAAACAACATTTTTGGAGCCTGTGTTGGCAGCCAACAATTCTGTCGATTTTTATCACATTTTAAAATCACCACAAAAGAGATTATACCTTTTTGTAGCTTCCACCTCCTTAAAATTATAAACATCATGTATTTTGGTTTCGAGGCGCTGATTGGGTTAAACTTATCTTATTGATTTTTTCATTTGAAGTTTCATTTGTTTTGAAATTCATGACTATAAGCATGAATTTAAATAAAAACTTGGTTTGGGCTTTGTCGTTATATCTTCTACCTAAGAAATTTCACTTTGAAGGCACCCATATATTGCTAAGCTTCAAATTTTATGAACTCATTGATTGATTCACTATCACAATTTCTATGTATTATGGGTATCATGACTTAATTGGTTCTATGGTTGATCGTTGGTTTAATTTGTGAAATGTATGAATGAGAAAACATTGGATTAACATTCGATATGGGTTTCATGCTCTCAATAGTCATATCAACATTTATGTCGCTTGGTACATGCCTTTTATACCCACGACTTTACCTCACCCTGTTGTCATGTACATTAATGAAACCACTCATTATTCGAATTGGCATTTGATACTGGTGTAGGGTTTGGTATTCTTTATGGGTAATGGCTCATATTTATGCACGCCCTCTGGTTTTTCATTTTACCGAACTCATTTTATTAAGCTATGGCAGTCTCCAAACTTCGTAGTTTTCACTCCATTTTAATTTGCACAAACCTCTCCCTGATACTCATTTATTGGAAGCCCAAGTCTCCCCCCTGTGATATATTTTGTGTCCTTTTCACGATGGCCATCACCCCTGTGGTTAGAATAGAACCAAATGGATTTGAAGCTCTTCTTTCCCACGATGATGCCATCGATGATTTGAAGGCTCACGGCTGGGATATATTCCTCAGGAAATTTGATGGCTACAATCTTGCAGTCGCACAAGCCTTTGCACAGACATATGATGGGTTTAGGGCCAAGGTCGGGGATGTGCAATTGGAGGTCACGGAAGACTCTGTCACCCAAGAAACATGACTCCCACAGGAAGGTGAAAAGTGGCTTAATAATGCCAAAATGGAGGATTTTCCATGGAACCTGTTCATGGTCTCTCGTGAGTCTACCTGCTGCCCTAAAGGTATTCCTATTAACCACCTGAAAACTAGATGGCACGACCTTATTTTGATTTTGAAGAAATTTATAACATGCGAAGACCGGTATGGTTTAGTATTTCTATACCATGTTTGGATTCTTATGTTATTCATAGGGTTTGATTTGAACATGTCGTTATACTTGTTAATGAGCCTATACAAAATGTCGAAACATTTTAAGAGACCGAGCATGAATTCTTTGTCCAACCTCTTTCATCACAGGTTCATAAAAAACCTGTTGATATCCCACCTGTCACAAATCAGAAATAATTGGGAGAGTTTCCTAAGCCGAAATGGTTTTTCCCAGGCCGACCATACAGTGAACCTACCTTTAAATGTAAATCCCAGTTTTGATAGTCTTGTGACCAAAAGTCAGGGTTTCAATTCACCTGATGGTTGTGATATTAATGAATTTGTGTCTATTGCTTTGAAAACCCCCATGGTTAAGAAATCACGATGTATGTTTTCACCCAGAAAATTGTTGGAACAAGTAGTGGGCGAATTAAAATGAAAATCTTCCCCTTTCCTTGCGAATGAACCTAATCAGAACCATAATGATAAACCTACTGCAAGGAAAATTCATAAAGGTAAGAAAAAGCAAAGCTCGGATTTGAATTTTATGAATAAGAGGTCTAGTCGATTGATATCTAGGAGTTTAAGGAATCGAAAAAAGGATAATTTGAGCTTGATCTCTACGATCGAGGTCAGTGATCATTGTTCATATCAAGAGATAAATTATTTCCTTGCTCAGGAAGATCTAGACAACCAATGTCCTAGGAATGAAACCACTACTCAAGTTTAACAATATGACTTCATGTCTATATTACCCCCATGTCTGAAAGGGAAAGAAGGTTTTGTTGGAATTAGTCAGGACTTGAATCAAGTCACAGGGAAGCACAGAATACTCGTTGTTGAATACATTCCACATCGGTATGCCATTACATCAATACATTGTGACAATTGCTTATATTGTATAGAACGTTATTACAGGGACATCTCGTTGTTACAGGCTCAAGTAAAATGTCTAGATGCTCATAATTCTCTACTGGAACAAGAGAAACAAGAGTTGAAAGCACACATAGAAAGGAAAAATAAAATACCCAAGAGATTCAATAATATAATCATCAAAAATACAACCAACTTCAAATCCATCATAAATTCGGAACTGTTTGATCCTTCATTTGCTAATTTATAATGGTAAAAATTATTTTATTTGATTTTATTACATTCTGTTATGAAAAATCAAAATAGAAAGATTCAATTTTTATTTCCTTTGTTAATAATAAGACTAGCTACAGAATCTGTGACTATGTAGCCAGTCTGTTTCTCAATATTAGTTATCATTATTTTTTGAATATCAATTTGTTTTTCTATCTACAGGAAATTGATGATTATGATGTTGATTACATGGAGAGAACATCTTGGATCATACACTCTATTATTTAGTAGTTTATTTCTTTTATGTTGATAAAAATTTGATTTATTTTGACAAACCAACTCATACAGGAGTGATTTCTAGTTTCACTATTTTTGTAATATTATCTATTTTTTGGGGATTGCACTCTATATTGCATGATAAGAGTATGTGAATCCTAAGCTAGTTTAAATAGTGGTCACTCTTAGTAGTGAAGACATCTTTGGTTGGGATACATTATGGACATATCATTTTGAAGACTGATATGGAGAAGTTGTTCACTACTTGGCTTTAGACCTGTGTGACGCTTACCCCATTATGTTTTTGCCTCTATATTATGAAATGTTATTACGTTTTGTGTAGCTTTAGTCTAGTTATCATATGGTATTTCATATTATTAAGTACTTTAATTATGTCTGTAATTTGGTGTTCCATACTACATCTGTGATCAATCTGGCATTTTAATATTGTTGTTGTATGTTGGATATTGGATGATGGATTATATTAATGCTTTGTATTGGGTTTCCTCTATTATAAGTGTTCACTATTATAAGATATCTAGATATGTACATTTATCATTCTATCGTTATATACTCATTCCAATGCATCTTCGAGTTTATTCTAGGAGCATTAGCATTTTTCTTTTATAGGTTTCCCTCATAGGATGGACAGTCAGAAATCTTGAAATTGCACAGGAGGATAAATTCAGTTTAGTCGATTAGTTACAGGTTAGTTTACTTGTTATTTATTTAAAATATTTTGTTAATGAAATAAGAAAAATATGAATTAGCTTTTGACTATTTACGTATTCTTATTTTAAATATTATTTGATTAGCATTCGTTAGTTTTAGATCTTTAGATATTCAAAAGAAAACATAAAAATGTATGTGCTTTATTTATCTCTTCTATAAACACTTTCAAAAAATATTTGTTTCGCAAGATGTCAAGCAAATCTTGTACACTGTGCATAAATTGTTTATAATCATATGCACATATTTGTGTTCCATTTGAACATTTATAATTATTATATTATTAAGTATAATAGATTTATAGATTATTTTCATTTCTTTTATTATTTTTAGGACTTTAGTTGACCAACGGATCCATTAAACCCGTCGGGTCATTTCATTCCAAACGGCTTGGTGTTATAACCCTAAAATGCACCACACAGGCTTACCTGGCATCAGGCCAACTCATGCCTCTTCCTAGCCAAAGCCATGCTGAACAAAACCTCAAAAAACCACTTAAATCAAGCAACCCGCGCCCTAACCTCTCACTGGGCGCGTTGGACCGCTTGCTGGCCTTCTACTGCATGCGGGTGACCGCGGGCTAGCCCACTACAGCCCGCGTTTACCTAACAAAGCAAAAAATCAGGAAAGTTTCCGTCGGGACGAAGAGCTTTTTGTCAGTTAACTGGAACTCCCATCCATGCATGGCTGAGAGTTCGCCAAAAACCCTAGCTCCTTCTAGCCTATAAAAGGAGGGGTAGGGGTACTATTCAAGGAGGAAAAATGATAGCAAAGAAACTCTGCCAAATTGCCAAGTCCGTTTTGTCCCGACCCTTTAGCCTCGCCTCAATCTTTAGGAGAAATTCAAGCAACAGCAGTTGGAGGACAAAAGAAGAGGAGGAGCCCAGGATCAGGATCGAGGAACGGTGGTCGGTCTCTAAAATCATTGTAAGTTGATGCATATTGAGATTAATGAAAAATATGCTTTTCCCATCCCAAATACATGAGTCTTATCTATGTTATTTGATTTGTGTTTAATCTCTAACCCCCTAGTAGATCAGTAGCATGCATGCCTAGTTTTGTCTTGATCACAGGAAAGCTTTTTTGGAAGGAGCAGCAGCAGCAAAGGGATAAAAGCTCAAAGGAGGATCTACTTCAACCATCGATAAAAAGGTTAGTTGATTCCTCTCATGTTTGCCTGAGAAAAGGGGTTTTAGATTTGGGTAGAAGGTTAAAAGTAAGCTTATGAAGGGTCATCATCTGCGTACAAGTTTAAAGCCCTAGCTTGTTAGTCCGTAGGGTAGAATACCCCACAACACTTGGGTTCTTTAGAAAACCCCGGTCCGGTTTTGACCTTCCAGTTGATGGTGTGTCACATACGCCCACCAACAAGTGGTGCTAGAAGGAAGATCGGACTAACAAGCTGGCCTTGTAGGTGCCTTTATGTCGAATGTATTTAATTTCCCCATGGCTCCCCAAATCACTGTGTTGGAACATGATTTCCACTTCTCATTACCTAATATTCCCAATGAGACAATCTCTCACTTGTCTAAACTCACCTTTGATGGTGGGGGGGATGTATCTGCAAAATATTGTATTAACAAGTTTTGGTGTAAATGCATCAAACATGATATTTCTGATTTAAAGGTTTTATGCAGATTGTTCACTTTTACTTTTAGGGGTCGGATTAAACATTGTTTTGAGTATTTTCTAGCATATCACATTTTTTATTGGTTTCAATTTGTAGAGGAATTTTTAGATGCTTTTGAAATCTATGATTACAATCAATTGTGTGAAGAATTTCATACTTTACCAATCAATGACAATTCATCTCCAGAAGGCTTTTCAACAAGAATCCATCATGTTCTCTGTAATTTAATCTTGATGACATGTCATTTGTACTAAATCTCCTCTATTATGCTTGCATCCCTTTAATCCAGTCATATTCAATCGTGAATGATGAATTGGTTACAAATCCTATCACTCAATTGCGAGAAGAATTTTGTTCGCAGGGTGAGAGGAATCCATCCGAAAATTTTGAACAAGAAAGAGAGGTAGAACCTATTGAAAAGGTTCTTAATGAAAATCAAATTGGTTTTTCCTCTGAATCATTGTGTACTCATCCCTCAACCATCGTGGAAGAAGATTCAATGTTGGGGCAAGGTGAATGTTCTCATTCTCCTAACTCTTGCTCTAATCAATGTTTAAATTTAGTTATTGAAGAACACTTAGGTGATGGAAACGATCTTAAGCTTTCTAACATTCCAATGAAACTGATTAGAGATGTAGATATGCAATTGGAAGAAGACACCTTAAACCTTCATCCACAAATCATACCTTATCCATAGGAAAGATTAGATGTTTGTCATGAAAGTTTTGAATTATCTATCATACAGGAGGCAAATCTAGATGATAATATTATGTTGAAGGATTTATCACCAAAACAGAGTGAAAGTTTTAAGGAAAGTGAAGAAGAATGTATTGAGAATACCATTGCTAAATATCATAGCTCAAGATATTCTGTTTGTGTGCTCATTTCTGATTCCTTTTACTCTTTATATCCCAATCTCTTCTTAG
This sequence comes from Picea sitchensis, assembly GCA_010110895.2. Classification (NCBI taxonomy): domain Eukaryota; kingdom Viridiplantae; phylum Streptophyta; class Pinopsida; order Pinales; family Pinaceae; genus Picea; species Picea sitchensis. The sequence goes on from SNQJ01S0044179.1 coordinate 180,605, forward strand.
ATTCTGATGGACATGATACTTTACCTACGGTATCTTACTCTTTTCCATCACAATCAGATCTTTATATGTTAATATTTGGTGAAATTAATTCCATACATAACATTTTTTATGTCAGATTTGACGCTCTTTCACTTTCATGGGAAAAAGACATGTTGCAAGATGATTTTACGATTTATTTTTGAAAAAGACAATGCACTCTCTCTTATGGAGATCAAAGATTCTACATTGCATATTCTTTCTTTGGTTAGTTTAAATTTTAATGTTTATGCTTCACATTTTGAAACGATCAATCTCATCAAAGGAAGCGTTCAAACCAATGATCTAATTGATGTCATGAATCCTCTTATGATGTGTTCCCCATTGATATATCCATTTAATCAAAGTCATAGTTTGCATCTTAATTTTTATGACATGATCTTAGAATGGCTTGAAGATTCGTATCTGAAAAATCTTCATAATAAAGCTAAATTTGTGCTTACTTTGTTTCTACCTAAATATCTAGGAAGTAAGCATAACATACTTCTTTTAGATCCTCCATATGAAGGAATAAATGAACACTTGGAGAATTGTCAGGAGGATGGGGCACTTCAGCCTTAGCTGATGGTTATGTCAGGTCCCCATAATATTGACAAGTCTTCCAAACTTACTTACACTCTTCCATGCCATTATGACCCATATCATGACAAGATTGCAGAATGGTTGGAGAATTCATATATAATAAAGTTTCAAAAAAATGCTAAGGTTGTGCTTGCACTGTTTTTAAATGAATCTATAGGGGGTAAGCATGAAATATTTATTTTGTATCTGCAAATACTACATCCTTTTATTTTGATTTTCGAATTTCTATGCCTTGCAGGATTAAACATGCTCTTGTGGTTGCACTGGAAATACGATTTTACTTAGCGTTTTGATCTATTTAGTAGTTAGAGTAGGTTTAGGAGTAGGTTTCATTTAGTTTAATTTCTCATTGTTTCTCTTTGTAATAATTCATTTATGAACACAAGTGGGTGCACCAAGAGAACCATAATATGACTATTGTCAGGGAAGTCCACTTTGACCCTTTTCTCTCAGCTTTTCGTTGAACATTTCTTTTCAAAAATGCAGTATCATCATAAAAAATTTAAATGAAAAGTAAAGAGATAAGTAAATTTGAACCGTCAATTCAACCCTAACCCAAGGTGCCATGAGTAGGACTACACTCATATTAATAAGGATTTTTCTCTTTTTTCTTTTAGTCTCTCTCAAGAGATATTTCGCTTGATGATTTTAGATCCACCCTCTTATAAATATTTTTAATTTTTAATTTTGTTTTTGATTTTGGTTCTTTTCATTTTTCTTGATTTTGATTTGTTTTCTAAATAATTATGTCTAAATAACCATTTAAATTGTTGAAGGGAATCAGAACTCTTGTTCTTTAGCAGCATTTGATAACTTTTCAAGCATATGAGAAGCAAGTGACAAAACTCAGATCAACAGAGGGAAGTTTTTGTTCAAACAATGTTCCTGGTTTCTCATTAAAAACACAGGAATATGCGATATCCTTAACAAACTTCTAACGCCACCCCTGTTTTAATGAGAACAACTCAGTGTGCTTCCCTATCCTAGAGATGATTTCTTAACAGAAATCTAACTATCCAAATCATGATGGAAGTCATCAAAACAGAAAATAATTTGTAAATGATCAAACTCTTCATTCCAAACTATGATATTTTCAGTATTGCCCCTCTCTCTTGAATATCAGGAAGTTTTTGGAAATTATAAACAAATTATAGAGAGTTGAAAGCACTGCAATGTGTGGGAAGTGTTTTCAAACCCACTGGGACACTGGACAAGTCTGCTGGAAATGGGTAAATGCACTCATGATACCAAGGCAACTTCGTCGAGGTACTGAACAGGCCCGATGGTAGTAAAGCAATGTTGGGTTTGAGAATATTCTCAGGTATGTCTTTTAATTTGATCAAGTGTGAAGATGTTTTTATCATGAATGGACAACTCTTGGATAGGATAGAGGTACTAGATTGGGTTAAATGACATCCCTGCCAAGGCTATGGATGCCTACTGACAGCAGTGGCCCTGTCAACGGTATTGAATTCATCTGTATAAACATTGCTACACCTGTAATCTAATAGGATACTAGATTACATCTTCAGACAGAAATACATCCAATGTTAAACTGCATTATTTTCTGAGTTATGATTGGAACACTTGATCTATCGTTAATTGTTTCTAAAAATTTGTTTTATCTATGCCCCTGAAATAAATTTTATGGTGATGCAGAGATAATTGCTTCGCCCAGCATGTCACCATTGTTGGAAACCACCAATTCTGTTGATTTTTATCACATTTAAAAATCACCACAAAAGAGATTATACCTTTTTGTAGTTGCCACCTCCTTAAAATTATAAACATTCATGTTTTTGGGTGATCCAGGGGATCAAATTTTTCTCAAAATTCAAAGTGCTCAGAATCACTTCAAATTTAAAATGTGCATAGGCCTCGTCGTCATGAACCCAACGCAACTCGTTTGGTTTCAAACGGACGTCGGATGAGTGAGATATCGCGTTTTGTTCAAATTGTCAAATAGGAAAAAAAAAATGTGCTGACTATACAGTCCATACAGTCCGTACGGCCCTGCCAACTCAGCTCCTGCCACATGTCATACAACCTTTCCACGTCATCATCCATACGGACTGTACAGTCAACACATTTTTTTTGCCTATTTGACGATTTGAACAGAACACGATATCTCACTCATGCAACGTCTGTTTGAACCCAAACGAGTTGTGTTGGGTTCGTGACAACAAGGCCTATGCACCCATTTGATTTGAAGTGATTCCGAGCACTTTGAATTTTGAGCAAAATTTGATCCCCTGGATCAAACCTCCCCATTGGAAAGATTTTGGACCTCCAAAAGACTATTTTCAGTCTATCTGAAGATGAGGGTATAGTTCCCTCACCTTTCCAACCTCAATCCACTTGGATTTGCTTGGATTTGTGTCTTTAAGACCAATTCG
>SNQJ01S0044179.1:183628-209838 GCA_010110895.2 Picea sitchensis
TGTAAATCCAAACTTCATCTCCAACTTGAAAACTGTGATCAACATGATGCTTGTCATGTCTTGTTTTGTACTTGGTTTGACTCTTTTCCAACTGTTCTTGTACCATTTGAAGTATCGATTGAATTTGTTCAATGAACTTTTCTGCCCTATCAATGTCATATTGACCATCAATAGAAATATCCTTCCCAAAGATAAAATCTAAATGAGATTTGGGCAAATAGACAAAACATGCTTCAAATGGCGATGTTTGAGTTGAAGAGTGCTTAGCTCGATTGTAAGCATGATGAATGTAGTGTAAATGCTCATCCCAAAGTTTAGGATGTTTGCTGCAATAACCATGAAGAAGATGCACCATTGTTCTATTTACCACTTATGTTTGTCCATCGGTTTGCGGATGAAAAGTTGTGCTCTTTTTCAGCTTGCTTCTTTAAGATTGGATAGTGCAACACTCATTTGGTGGGAAGCCAAGACTCAAGAGGACATGAAGAATGGGTTAAACTTATCTTATTGAGTTTTTCATTTGAAGTTTCATTTGTTTTGAAATTCATGACTCTAAGAATGAATTTAAATAAAAACTTGGTTTGGGATTTTTCGTTATATCTTCTACCTAAGAAATTTCACTTTGAAGGCACCCATATATTGCTAAGATTCAAATTGTATGAACTCATTGATTGATTCACTATCACAATTTTTATGTATTATGGGTATTTTTAGTCCCTAAAGTTGCACTTGACTGTGAGAGGGAAATCTAGGGCATCATCGGTTTATTGCAAAGTGTTTATAAGGTTTTATGATTTGGTTTTTTGAGTAAGATGGTTGAAAACTAGCTCAAGGTTACAACATAACATGAAAATCAAGATCAGAACATAGCATATCCCATTGACTGAATAAAAGGTGGACACATAGATGGATTAAACCAATTAAGAAAAAGGAAKATGAAGCCTTCAATTTGTCAACTTCACATAAATTCTTGTCTCATAATGTCATAAATAAACAAGACTATCAGCTTGATATCAAAACTTGAAAAATAATTTCCACGGTAAAATTTTCACTGTATAAATTAACAGTCAAGAATCAAAAGCATTGCAATCTGAATAATGAATTCAAGCATGAAGAAATAAATAACGGAGTATAAAAGAGGGTCTAACCATCCATATGCCTTTTCTATTAAGTGTCAAATTCAACATAAATGTCTTTACAAGGAGTTTCACAAAAAGGTCCCCTGGATATCCAATTTTTCGACCATCACATAGTCTTTCCTCTGTCTATTTAAATTATCCATAAAAATTCGAGATCTTATCATATAGTATAGCTTTAATTACTAGATTCAAATAGTATCTATCTACTAAGGTAGTTCACTCAAAAAGAGCTTCTACAATCCCAAAATAGACCACAGCTCAATAGCTTGATATTGTATGATCTTGCCAGCATTTACATTTGATTCTACAAAACAAGAATTAGTTTGATTTAGTCAAACAGTTCGAGGTCTTAGCATCTCACTGACCAAAAATGAGTAGACAATGGACATTGCCATATTTCCAGGAAAGCATTAAAATCATGATTGTAGCAAATCTCCATGTAACCTTTAGGATATAATCATAGCAGTAGCTTTAGCATTTTTTTGTTTGAGCTTTGTGGTAAGCACGACATTGTGCCAATAGAGTCTAAAGTTTATTTCCCTGAGTTCTTTGAGCAATGCCCTTTTCTCTTTCTTCTTCTTTTTAAAACATTGAATCCTTTCTTGTTGGCGAGCATTCCATTGTTCTATTTGTGCCTTTTCTTTCTTTAACTATCTCACTGTTTTTTGAAATTCCTTGATCCTTTCTTTATCAGTTCTGATTTTAACCCTGAATCCTGAGTATTCTTCAAAAGGTGCAGGATCATTTAGGTTTAAGGCAACTTTGGGTTCTTTTGCTTTAACTTGGTACTTAGAGACTAATCCCAAGCTATGTTCTTCATCAAAACTTGTTGAATCTATAGCTTCAGGCACATCTGATATGTGATCTGAGTCTACAAGGTAATCATGTTTATTCTCAGGGATTTCACTGATACCTTTAGCCATCTCTTTATCTTTTACTAATCTGGTTGAAGCTCTCGTTACAGGTCCTGTAGATGATGAAAACATCTTTTTACCTTTGCTGACTAGTTTCTTAAGCAATGAAGTTATTTTTTCCCTTTTCCTGGTACCTACTTCAACATTTTCAGAGTCGTCTTCTATAACTATGGCATTTTCTTCTTTGATTGATGGATTAAACATGGCCTTTGACTTCAGTCTGTACTTGTTGGTAACCCTAGTAGAATTCCTTTTAGGTTTTTCTGATACAGACACACCTTTAACCCCTTTCCCTTTGACTGCAGCACCTCTTTTACTGGTTGATGGTGATTCATGCTTGACTGTAGTTTGAATATCAAAATCTTTATCTGAATCATTTTCCCCTTTAACATCTTCTTCAGAAAAAATTTCGATTTCTGGATCCAACTTAGGTCTTTTACTTCTGCTATTCCTCTTCACCCAAATGTCAGGCATATCCTCTTTAACAAGGCTTTCATCAATTCAAATATTTTGGCTCTGTGTAATAGTCTTTCTCCCTTTGCCTTTCTTCTGTTTATTGGATTGTGTGTTAGGGTGTAAAGATTGTGTGAGCCAGCTCCAGGGCTTCTGTAATTATCTCAAAGAAGACATAACTAAAGTCTTAATTAGGACTTGATGAAACAAACTGCTCTTAGCATTGGTGGAAAGTGACTGCACTCTCTTTGACATCTTTGTCAAGATTTTGAGTAGAAAATAAGGGATATTTAAGGGGTAATCACCATTTAAATGCATTAATATCCTAATGTGGTAGATATAGACTAGTGAAAATCTACCTTCGCAGGTGATATACATGTGGATCACGATCAGAGCAGTGTGCCATTCGGGTCGAATCTAGCTGTGAGGTACTCCCCTTTTCCAATTCAGATTTTGCTTATCTGGAAGCAGGAATTGGTTTACAAACTCTGTAACCACATGCTATTTCTTCCACCATCTTTCTCCTCGAACCACCAACCTGGATGCTTTTGCAATTGTCTTCTCTGTCACTAGCATCAGCATCTTATCGATCTCCACCTTGTGACCATCAAAGTTCAGAGCGAACTCCATGGAGACCTGCTGATCGTAACCTTGAAAAGTGGTAAGGAATTCAAACCAACCGGCATCTCTGAACCTTTCAGCCATCTGAGGATAAGCTTCAAGAAGTTCAACACCCTCGGGTTCTATTCTAACTACATGTCTGCTCCTCTTTGGCACCATCAAAACACAATTATGTAACTAGCACCCTTGGGTTCCAAATTTTCCACCTGCAATCTGTTAGTGTATAATGTTCCTTTAAGTGAATACCTACACCTAAATTCAACAAAATCAGACAGGTATAATATAATGATCATTGAGAATTGGGCGATTTAAAATGAGTCCTACGCGGGTACAAAGCAATCGGATTATGAAATGGTTTGAATCAGTAAATGATTCCAATCTATTGTGGACACATGCAAACTCTCAAACCATGATTCGTGTCATCATAATGAAATCTGGATGACAGGCGTGTATCAAAGCATGATTATTTTGGCGCTACGGGAAAAGCCTTATTCCCATAGCATTATTAATGACTTAGCAAAATTTGAATTTATGAAGTTCAAATAGGCATATAAGGTGACACCTCATTTAAAACCATGTCTTTCAATTTGAAACTTAAATAAACTATTCAAAAATTGAAATGCAAACCATAAGACACTAAAAACAAAGATAAAAATCAACTGGAAATAGAAAATGAATTGTAGGTAAGAAGGGTTTAGGATAATGGTTTCTCACTAAACCAAGACAAAATTAGAGACTAACACTGGCTCCTTCTAGGGATGGAGTTTTGATAATAAACTCCAAGAACTACAGACCAATGCCTTTTCCTTTATCTTTGATTCATTGATCTCCCTGCATCTGTCAGTCTTTTATTCTCAGCATAACTATAAAAAACAAGTCCATTGGGTATATGGAGTATTTATTGAAAGGAAAAACCTATTGTACTAACTGAAACCTGTTGATCCCTTAGAGAAAATAGTTCTTAAAGAACCTCTCATTCACTGGGCCCCCAAAAGTTTCAGTGTTATCTAAATTATGTAGGAGAAAAGTGTTATTTTTCATTACCTTGGCTATTCTGAAAGGACCATACCATAGGTTATCGAACTTTCCATGTTTTGCTTTATCCTCTCTCCTGGAATCCCATCTTAAAACCAAATCCTCCTCATTGAAAACATCTTTCTTAGTTCCCTTATTGAATGTAGCCTTGATTTTTCTCTGGTGAGTAGCAGCTTTCTGATTAACCTGTTCTCTGACCTACTGAACTTCAATCATCTGAAAAATTATTCTTTGGACATCATTAGGTTCCTCTAGCTCTTCTTGTAGAAACTTTAAGACTGGCAGGCCCAATTGAGTTGGAATAATTGCTTATGTCCCATATACCATCTAGAAAGGAGATGTCCCAATAGACTTCTTGTTACTGATACAATCAACCCAAAGGGAAAACTTTAAATTGGAATCCCATGATTTTTTATTTTTTGTTAGTAATTTTTTGATAATTCTTATTAGAGTTTTATTGGAAGATTCTGCCAATCCGTTCCCTTAGGGGTAGTAGGGAGTAGAATGAACCAATTTGATACTATACTTATTGCAGAATTCAATCATGGAATTTGATTTAAAATCTTGTGCATTATCAGTGACCATTTTTTTAGGATAGCCAAACATGGAAAAAATATATCCTTCTAGAAATTCCATGATTACCTTGTCTGTCGTATTCCGAGTCAGAATTGCTTCAATCCACCTCGTAAAATAATTTGTGGCTGAAAGAATCCATCTATGTTGTCCTGAGGATGATGGATTAATATCTCTGATGAAATCCAATCCCCATTGTTGAAATGGTCCATGGGCGATGATTGGTTTCAGAGGAAAAGATATAAGTTTCTTCTTTCCAGCAAATTTCTGACAAGGTTCACATGCCCTAACCTGAGAAAAAATATCTGAGAATAGAACTGGCCAGTAATATCCTTCTCTAATAATATTGAAGGCAGTAGCCTTCCAATGATGATGGCCTCCGTAGACACCATGATGCAGATCATGAAAGATTTGTTTAGCTTCTTTTTCATCCACACATCTCAACAGGAAACTGTTGGGGTCCTTCCAGAATAGGGTCTGATCAACAATGCAGTACTTTATAGCTCTTAACTTTAATGATCTAAATTTTTATTTATCCAACTTTGGGGGAGATTGGAAATTCAACAAAAAAAATATGATATCTTTGTACCATGTTGAAGAAACATACTTGCGGTTTACCTATGAATTTGTTTCTTCAATCTAGACAGAAGAATCTTGTGTCATGTCTGAAAGATGGTACAACCCAATTGCTTTGAAATTAGATTTTGTCATTAATTTGGTGAGGCCTTGTCCTTTTATCAGCTGAGTAGGCTTTATGGTGATATCATATTCCAGTATTTTTGTTATCCATTTCCCTCGCTTTCCTTCACAATTAGGTTGAACCAATATTTCTTTGACTGCACTACTTGGGACATAAGCTGTAATTTTAGATTGAAGAACGTATACTCTGAAGGATTTTAAAGCCTTTACCAAGGCATAGTCATGTTTTTCTATTAAATCATACTTCAATTCAAAGTCTCTGAGGGTTTTTCTAAAGAAGGAGATGGGCTACTCGTATCCTTGCTCATTTCTCTGGAGAAGAACAACAGTTATGGTATTCTCTGTTGCAAATGGAAAAATCATGAATTCTTTGGAGTAATCTGGGCTAATTAGAATAGGTGCCTGAACGATATCCTGTTTTATCCTTTCAAAGGATTCTCTTGCTTCTGGTATCCACTTAATTTCTGCATCTTTTTTCAACATGTCAGTAATGTACTTGACAATTTCTGCAAAGTTAGGTATAAACCTCCTTAAAAAATTAATTTTACCAATGAAGGACTGAATAGACTTTTTATTTCTCGGAATGTTGATTTGTTGGATAGACTTTACTCTTTTAGGATCTATTTTAATACCTTCAGGTCAAACGATGTGTCCTAGAAGCTTTCCCTCCTCCATGGAAAAATGTGATTTTTTGGGATTAAGTGATATGTCGTACCTCCTGCACTTCTCAAAGGTCTGCTTCAAGTGTTGTAAATGTTCTTCATCGGATGTCAAAAATATAGTGATGTCATCAAGGTAAATAACCGCAAACCTGTCTTTCTCCCCAATGAAAGCAATGTCCATAGCCCTTTGAAATGTGGCTCCTGCATTCATCAATCTGAAAGGCATCTTTTCGTACATAAAGGTTCCCCAAGGAGTGGTAAAAGTTGTTTTATTTTTGTCCTTTTCCATTACTGATATTTGATATACCCTGAATATCCATCAAGCATATAGATTCTCTTTGCGCCGACAACTCTTTGTAAGATATAATCCATTTTTGGTAATGGATAATTGTCTTTCAGAGAGAAACTGTTTAGATTCCTGAAGTCTACATAGAGCCTTATCTCTCCATTCTTTTCCCTGACAGGTAAAAGGTTGGCTACCCATTCTGAGTATCTCAGTGGAACTATGATTTTTTCTTCCAACAACCTTTTCAACTCTTTTTTTATTATAGGTAACAATAAAGGATTAAATTGCCTGAACTTTTTCTTGACAGGTTTTGATCCAGGTTTTAGAGGAATTTTGTGTTGAATAATCTCTGTATCGAACACCTTCAGATCTTCATAAGACCAGGAAAATATATCTGAATATTGTTTCATTAATTCAACATATGCTTCTTTCTGTTTTTGTGACAGTTTCCTAGATATTTTGACCAACTTGGCGTTTTCATCCAAACTAATGTCACGGTCTACTACATCTATTTCTTTTGTTTAGATAACAGCCTTTCTGGAAACATCATTATGATCGAACAACCTTTCTAGTGGAACCAAACCTTTGGGCAGATGGTTTGTCTTCAATTCAATGATTTTGTGGCCAGCAATTGTATCTTGAAGGACTTTCGTAGCATGTATTTCTGCTTCCCCATCTTTGTCATCTTGATCTATTGAAATGTTAGAAAACTCTTCAATAGTTTTCAAAAATCTTTGAATTTCCTCATCATCTTTAAAAACCTGCCAATGTTTTATATTATCTGGTATTGAAGGTATGTTTCTAACTTCAACTTCGAACTTCAGATTAGGAAACATCGGAGTTTTAAAGTTGCTAGCTACAAGTGCCAAAGAGTCAGCCTGTTGATTCAAATTTATGTGCACAAAAGTAATATTAAATGCTGAAAAGAAATTATCCACATAATCCCACACCTCATTTATGTATTGTTTTAACCTTTGTTGTTTGGTTTGATATAAATTCTTGATCTGGTGAATAATAAGTTATGAGTCTCCAAAAACAGACAACTTATCTACACCCATATCTCTAACAGCTTTCAAACCTAACAACAAAGCTTCATACTCACTAATGTTATTAGTGGTGTCAAATTCAAATTTGTATGACATGGGGATAACCTTCTTGGAAGGGGAAATGAAGACAATACCAGCTCCAGAACCTTCTTTAGAACATGCTCCGTCAAAATACATTTTCCAAACAAAATTTTCTTTACTGTCTCCTACTACAGTTGTTGTCTTTCTGACTGATACTTCTGTCATTTCTTCACTCATATGAAAAATAGAATAACCAAGATAATTTCTTACAACATATATAGGATGATTAGTGGGGTTATTGTGATCACTTACCAAATAAGCCAATCTAACTTCTTTGTATAATATTTGTTGTTCCCCACCAAAAATAAGTATGGTTGCATAGCTAAGGTCCATTTGTAGAGTACCACCTACCTTCTTAGCCCAAGATCTTGAAAGAAGGATTCAAAATTTTGGTGGTATGTCAGCCACGATAACATCTAATACCACACTTTTCATAGGTAATTGGGAAAGAGTAACGACCACATCTTTCATAACTCCAAGGCATTTGACTTTCTTGGAGTCAAAATAATATAGATCATGATACGGTCTAGTAATGTCCAACCCTAATTCTTCCATCACCACCTTAGGCATTACATTATGTGAGGCCCCAGAATCCATTAAGCAATTGATATCTTGTCATGGATATTTAATGAAATGTAAAAAGGTGGAGAGGCATCAATTCTATCTTCAATGTGAGGTCCAATAGTTATAGCATGGTTTTCATCCTCTAGATTGACTGTATCTAAAAAGGTGACATGAGTTGGAGCATGTAGAGCCTTGAGGATGGTCTTTCTGAAAGGTTATGTTTTCATGAGTTCTAATAATGGCACTGAAATCTTGATTTTGTTGATTTTGTGTTCTAAACTGAAAGCAGAAACATTTCTATCTGGTTCCTTTATGTCAACAGTAATATCCTTGGCAGGTTGTTTCAATGGTTGATCAACTTGGATCTTAGGAACACCTTTGATAATTCATGTCTTAACTAGAGTACTGGCCTTCTTTGTGGAAACAAGTGTATCTACTTTAGGTGCATTCAAACCATATCTGAGATTGTATTTTTTCCTTTTAGGTTCCTGTTGGACGATCTCATCTTCAACCCCTTCCTCAAACTGATTTGCAATCAAAACATCTTCATAATCCTACTGTGTCACATGTAGAGGAGATGATTCAGAATCATTCAAATGAACTGCAAGGTCTTCTTCTGTATCATCCTCATCCTCCTCCTCATCTACTGCATTATTATAAAAAGGAGGTAAAACCTTTTGGTCATCTTGGTTTTTTCTTTCTCTTGGTAAGATTTGAGCTACATTGTTTGGTCTCCTGAACTGATTTGGATTTCTGTAACCACCCTCCTGTGCAGGTCTACTGGGTTGTTTTTGTTCTATCTTCAACCTTGCCATTTTAGATGTCAGAGTTTTCAACATCTTAGCCATTTCATCCATTTTATAATTAGATGTTGAATTAGAAGATGAAGGCAACTCTTCCTTTTGCTTTTTTCTGTCTCTATCACTTCTAGAATTCAATTTGTCTGCTGCTAATATGTTTGATTCTACCTCGATAGCAGCATCTTGCATTAAGCTAAGGGTAGTGGTTCTTCTTTCCCTAAGCATCAAAGAAAATTCGGCATCGAATGCATTGGCAAAAGTGATTTTAGTTGATGTCTCTAAAGGTTTTATCTGCTCTGGAATTTTACCATACATCTGGTTGAACCTTTTGGTAAAATCAGGTATCGATTCACCTTGTTTCCTCCTTAAACCACCGAATTCGGTGATGTAGTATAAAAAGTCCTTCCTGTCTTCCCAATGTTTAAGAAAGGCATCATCTAAGGCTACGACATCAGCTATTGAATTAGGAGGCAAACTCCTGAACCACTTTCTTGCTTCCCCATTTAGACTCTATACGAATAGTCTCATCCACAGATCAGCATGCTCTACATTGAAATTATCTGCAAAACTATAAAATGAACTCAAATGCTCTTCAGCAGTGAATGATCCATCTCCATTGAATCTGGGCAAGTATCTCATATAATCATTTGGTGGAAAAGCATACATGACTTGTGGGAGAACCAAAGGATCATACCTTGCTGCAACTATTTCGTCCATTCTGTCTGCAACCATATTAGCTATTTTTGGAGCTTTGGGAGTGAGTAAGATTGGTGATGTTGAAGGAGAAGGTGTCCCTTGTGTATTACAACTTACATGTATTGTCACTGAGTCTTGATCTTTAGCAGATAAGGATTTCTCTTCTGGACTATGATCAGCTAATGGGGTGAGAAATAGAGGATTCTCAAAAGAAAAATAATGTGATCTAAAATCCTCAGATGAGACAGATCCAAGAGATGATGAAGGTGTCTCTAGTTCGCTCTTAATATCTTTGTTGTGACCTCTCGAAGTTTTAGTCATAGGCAAGATGTATGGATAATCCTGTTTAATGAGTTCAGTAAGTAACTTCCATTGTTCTATATTTAATTTTGAAATAGTTGAAGGGAATGAAACTATATCAGACTCAATAACAGGTTTAATTTCACTTTCATGATTCACATCTTCATCTAATTGGGTTTTGATGATTTCAGAGGATTGTCCTTGAGAAATTTTTGAAGATAATTTTCCCTTTAAGAGTGAAGACTGTCTGGAAAGAGCTTTAGGTTTTCTTAGTAACTTTTTAGGATTTGAAACTGCTGCAATAGGCTCAAGATCTAGATTTTTCCTGGTTACTAGTCTCTTATTAAATGATGAAGGATTTAGAGGAGTTTTAGGTCCTTTACCTTCTCTTTTAGGATCCATAATTACCACAGAGGAGTCACCAGGTGAATAATCACATTCTTAAATAATGTCCAAAATCTTGTTCACCACCAAGATCTGAATGTAAACTTGTCGTTTCCCCAGGGAAGATCTCTTTGTTTCTTTGTCCCCGGCAATGGAACCAAAAAATGTCAGTCCCTAAAGTTGCACTTGACTGTGAGAAGTCAAGCTAGGGCATCATTGGTTTATTGCAAAGTGTTTATAAGGTTTTATGATTTGGTTTTTTGAGTAAGATGGTTGAAAACTGGCTCAAGGTTACAACATAACATGGAAATCAAGATCAGAACATAGCATATCCCATTGACTGAATAAAAGGTGGACACATAGATGGATTAAACCAATTAAGAAAAAGTAAGATGAAGCCTTAAATTTGTCAACTTTACATAAATTATTGTCTCATAATGTCATAAAGAAACAAGACTATCAACTTGATATCAAAACATGAAAAATAATTTCCACAGTAAAAATTTCACTATATAAATTAACAGTCAAGAATCAAAAGCATTGCAATCTGAATAATGAATTCAAGCATGAAGAAATAAATAACAAAGTAGAAAAGAGGGTCTAACCATCCATATGCCTTTGCTATTAAGTGTCAAATTGAACATAAATGCCTTTACAAGGAGTTTCATAAAAAGGTCCCCTGGATCTCCAATTTTTCGACCATCACATAGTCTTTCCTCTCTCTATTTAAACCATCCATAAAACTTTCAGATCCTATCATATAGTATAGCTTTAATGACTAGATTCGAATATTATCTAACTACTAAGGTAGTTCACTCAAAAAGAGCTTCTACAATCCCAAAATAGATCACAACTCAACAGCTTGATATTGTATGATCTTGCCAGCATTTGCATTTGATTCTACAAAACAGGAATTAGTTTGATTTAGTCAATCAGTTTGAGGTCTTAGCATCTCACTGACCAAAAATGAGTAGACATTGCCATATTTCCTGGAAAACATTAAAATCATAATTGTAGCAAATCTCCATGTAACCTTTAGGATATAATCACATCAGTAGCTTTAGCATTTTTCTGTTTGAGCTCTGTGGTAAGCACGACATTGTGCCAATAGAGTTTGAAGTTTATTTCCCTGAGTTCTTTGAGCAATTCCATTTTCTCTTTCTTCTTCTTTTTAAAACCTTGAATCCTTTCTTGCTGGTGAGCATTACATTGTTCTATTTGTGCCTGTTCTTTCTTTAACTGTCTCACTGTTTTCTGAAATTCCTTGATCCTTTCTTTATCAGTTCTGATTTTAACCCTGAATCCTGAGCATTCTTCAAAAGGTGCAGGCTCATTCAGGTTTAAGGAAACTTTGGGTTCTTTTTCTTTAAATTGGTACTTAGAGACTAATCCCAAGCTATGTTCTTCATCAGAACTTGTTGAATCTATAGCTTCAGGCACATCTGATATGTGATCTGAGTCTACAAGGTAATCCTATTTATTCTCAGGGGTTTCACTGATACCTTTAGCCATCTCTTTAGCTTTTTCTAATCTGGTTGAAGCTCTCGTTACAGGTTTTGTATATGATGAAAACATTTTTTTACCTTTGTTGATTGGTTTCTTAAGCAATGAAGTTCTTTTTACCTTTTTCCTGGTACCTGCTTCAGCATTTTCAAAGTCGTCTTCTATAACTATGATGTTTTCTTCTTTGATTGATGGATTAAACATGGCCTTTGACTTCAGTCTGTACTTGTTGGTAACCCTATTAGAATTCCTTCTAGGTTTTTGTGATACAGACACACCTTTAACCCTTTTCCCTTTGACTGCAACACCCCTTTTACTGGTTGATGGTGATTCATGCTTGACTGTAGTTTGAATATTAAAATCTTTATCTGAATCATTTTCCCCTTTAACATCTTCTTCAAAAAATGTTTCAATTTCTGGATCCAACTTAGGTCTTTTACTTCTACTATTCCTCATCACCCAGATGTCAGGCATCTCCTCTTTAATAGGGGTTTCATCAATTGAAATATTTTGGCTCTGTGTAACAGTCTTTCTTCCTTTGCCTTTCTTCTGTTTATTGGACTGTGTGTTAGGGTTTAAAGATTGTGTGAGCCAGCTCCAGGGCTTCTATAATTCTATCAAAGAAGACATAACTAAAGTCTTAATTAGGACTTGATGAAACAAACTGCTCTTAGCAGTGGTGGAAAGTGATTGTACTCTCTTTGACATCTTTGTCAACCTTTTGAGTAGAAAATAAGGGATATTTAAAGGGTAATCACCATTTAAATGCATTAATATCCTAATGTGGTAGATATAGACTAGTGAAAATATATCTTCGCAGGTGATATACCTGTGGATCACGATCATAGAAGTGTGCCATTTGGGTCAAATACAACTGTGTGGTACTCCCCTTTTCCAATTCGGATTTTTCTTATCTGGAAGCAGGAATCGGTTTACAAACTCTGTAACCACATGCTCTTTCTTCCACCATCTTTCTCCTCCAACCACCAACCTGCAAGCTTTTTCAATTGTCTACTCTGTCACTAGCATCAACATCTTACCGATCTCCACCTCATGACCATCAAAGTTTAGAGCGAAATCCATGGAGACCTTCTCATCGTAACCTTGAAAAGTGGTAAGGAATTCAAACCACCTAGCATCTCTGAACCTTTGATCCATCTAAGGATAAGCTTCAAGATGTTCAACACCCTCGGGTTCTATTCTGACTACCTGTCCGCTCCTCTTTGGCACCATCAAAACACAATTATATAACTAGCGCCCTCGGGTTCCGAATTTTCCACCTACAATCTGTTAGTGTATAATGTTCCTTTGAGTGAATACTTGCACCTAAATTCAACAAAATCAGGCAGGTATAATATAATGATCATTGAGAATTAGGTGATTTAAAATGAGTCCTGTGCGAGTACAAAGAAATCAGATTATGAAACGGTTTGAATCAGTAAATGATTCCAAGTTATTGTGGACACATGCAAACTCTCAAACCATGATTCATCTCATCATAATGAAATCTAGATGACGGGCGCGTATCAAGGCATGATTATTTTGGCGCTACAGGAATAGCCTTATTCATGTAGCGCTATTAATGACTTAGAAAAAATTGAATTTATGAAGTTCAAAGAGGCATACAAGGTGACACCTCGTTTAAAACCATGTCTTTCAATTTCAAACTTAAATAAACTATTCAAAAACTGAAATGCAAACCATAAGACACTAAAAACAAAGATCAAAATCAACTAGAAACAGAAAATGAATTGTAGGTAAGAAGGGTTTAGGATAAGGGTTTCTCACTAAACCAAGACAAAATTAGAGACTATCAGGTATCATGACTTAATTGGTTCTATGGTTTATCGTTGGTTTAATATGTGAAATGTATGAATGTGAAAACATTGTATTAACATTTGATATGGGTTTCATGCTCTCAATAGTCATATCAACATTTATGTCGCTTGGTACAGGCTTGCTATACCCATGACTTTACCTCACCCTATTGTCATGTACATTAATGAAACCACTCATTATTCGAATTGGTGTTTGATACTGGTGTAGGGTTTGGTATTCTTTATGGGTAATGGCTCATAGTTCTGCACACCCTCTGGTTTTTCATTTTCCCGAACTCATTGTATTAAGCTATGGAAGTCTCCAAAATTCATAATTTTCACGGCATTTTAGTTTGCACGGACCTCTCCTTGCTACTCATTTATTGGAAGCCCAAGTCTCCCCCCTGCAATATATTTTGTGTCCTTTTCACGGTGGCCATGGCCCCTGTGGTTTGAATCGAACCAAATGGATGCCAAGCTCTTCTTGCCCACGATGATTCCATCGATGATTTGAAGGCTCATGGCTGGGATATATTCCTCAGGAAATTTGATGGCTACAATCTTGCGGTCGCACAGGCCTTTGTACAGACATTTGATGGGTTTAGGGCCAAGATCGGGTATGTGCAATTGGAGGTCACAGAAGGCTCTGTCACCCAAGCAACATGACTCCCACAGGCAGGTGAAAAGTGGTTTAAGAATGCCAAAATGGAGGATGTTCCATGGAACTTGTTCATGGTCTCTCGCGAGTCTACCTATTTCCCTAAAGGTATTCCTATTAACCACCTGAAAACTAGATGGCACAGCCTTATTTTGATTTTGAAGCAATTTATAACATGCGAAGGCCGGTATGGTTTGGTCTTTCTATACCATGTTCGGTTTCTTATGTTATTCATAGGGTTTGATTTGAACATGCCATTCTACTTGTTAATGAGCCTATACAAAATGCCGAAATGTTTTAAGAGACCGAGCATGAATTCTCTGTCGAGCCTCTTTCATCATGGGCTCATAAAAATCTTGTTAATATCCCACCTGTCACAAATCGAAGATAATTGGGAGAGTTTCCAGATCCGAAATGGTTTTTCCCAAACCGACCATACAGTGAACCTACCTTTAAATGTAAATCCCAGTTTTGATAGTACCATGATCGAAAGTCAGGGTTTCAATTCACCTAATGGCTGTGAGATTAACGAATCTGTGTCTATTTCTTTGAAAACCCCCATGGTTAACAAATCACGATGTATGTTTTCACCCAGAAAATTGTTGGAATAGGTAGTGGGCGAACTAAAAGGAAAATCTTCCCCTATGCTTGCGAATGAACCTAATCATAACCATAATGATAAACTTACTGCAAGGAAAATTTGTAAAGGTAATAAAAAGCAAAGCTTAGATTAGAATTTTATGAATAAGAGGTATGGTCAATTGATATCTAGGATTTTAAGGAATCGAAAAAAGGATCATTTGAGATCGATCTCTACGATCAAGTTCAATGATCACTGTTCAGATCAAGAGATAAATGATTTCCTTGCTCAAAAAGATCCATACAACCAATGTCCCGGGAACGAAACCACTGCTCAAGTTGAACAGTATGACTTTGTGTCTAGATTACCCCTGTGTTTGAAAGGGAAAGAAGGTTTTGTTGGCATTAGTCATGACTTGAACCAAGCCATGGGGAAGCATGAAATACCCATTGTTGAATACATTCCACATCAGTCTGCCATTACACCACTACATTGTGACAGTTTCTTAGATTGGATAGAACGTTATTACAGGGACATCTCGTTGTTACAGGCTCAAGTAAAACATCTAGTTGCTCATAATTCTCTACTAGAACGAGAGAACCAAGAGTTGAAATCACACACAAAAAGGGAAAATAAAAGACCCAAGAGATCTGGCAATATAATCATCAAAAATACAACCAAGTTCAAAGCCATCATAAATTCGGAACTGTCTGATCCTTGATTTACTAATTTCTAATGGTAAAAATGATTTTATGTGATTTTGTTACATTTTGTTATTAAAAATCAAAATAGAAAGATTTAATTTTTATTTCCTTTGTTAATAATAAGGCTAGCCCCGGATGGGGTGTTAGTGCGGGTTACGCGGCAGTCAATGGAGGCGGGTGACGGGCTACAAGGCGTGGGGGCACGTGAAATGCTCGTGCCTCCCCCCAGCGCTTAAATGCTCCGTAAACGCATTACGAATGGATTTTAATGCGCCCATTAACGCAGTTGCTCCTCCGTTTGAGTTTCATATTATGCAGTCGATCGTAATGTGCCTTGTTTGTTGCAGCTGGTTGCTAGCAGAGCGAGCTCAGCAGTGGCACCGGCTTAATCTCGGCTCTGTTTCTTCTGATCTCTTGTGCTCCCACAGCGTGCATCATATCACCTTTCTATACAGTCGTTGTTGCACAATGAAGCGCCTACGGGGGAAGCCAGTGCGAGGCTCGCCCTGGAAGCCTCGGCATCCCTCCATTTCACGCTCTGCCTCATCCTCTTTGAGCTCTTCCTCTCGCAGTCGATCCTCTCGCAGCCATTCAGGCCACCTCTCTTTTACCTCGCGTCACATGGAGCATGATCACTCCCTTTCGTGGGCGCTGGTACCCTGCGCTGTTACTCCACCCCCTCGTCAACCTGGCGACCCTCCGATGCCTCCCCCCCACCCCGAGCCCGACCCTCATCAGACTTCTCGAGGTGCTGGACCTCTTCCCCGGCACGCTTCTACTCCAGAGCAGCTTTGGGACAGTATGGCGGCACTATATGATTTGGTGTTTGGCATTCGCCAGGGCGTGGAAGACCTTAACTTCCGTCTCCAGGAAACGGATGTCAAGGTCGACCTCTTCCTCAGCACCCTCGCCTCCCTGCAGGACTCCCTGATCCCTAGACAGAACGAGGACTCTCCAGTCCAGGAACCGAGTGTGCCCCAGGAAGAAGACGCAGACGCGACCAAGGATAAAGTTATGGGCGCAATGAAGGATAAAGATATGGGCGCAACTTCAGGCAGCAAAGCTAATTACACAGTGGACGATGGGGAAGGTGACAAGAATTGGGCTGACCAGATCACTTTCATAGAGGACGAGCCATGGACAGAAGACATCCAGTCCAAGCGACCCGATTATTCTCCGTATGTCTAGCTTATCAGTCAAGTTGCAGGGTACCGATGTTTATACTGTCAATCTCCTACTGATTTTTGTTAAGTTTTTAAGCACAAACAGTATGACTTCCATAGACAATAGAATAACTGAACAGCTTGATAATTCTGAGTTCAGGGACTGGTTTCCCCTCTGTTGGGGCAGTCCCTCTTCTTCAGACTGAACATCATGTATTTTGCTTTGTTACTCTGCTCCTGAGAGGATTTTAATATATTATACTTACTTACAAAAAAAAAAATAATAAGGCTAGCTACAGAATCTATGATTCTATAGCCAATATGTTTCTCAATATTAGTTAGCATTATTTTATGAATATCAAATTTATTTCGCTATCTACAAGAAATTGATGATTATGATGTTGATTACATGGAGAGAACACATTGGATCATAATCTCTATTATTCAGTAGTTTCTTTCTTTTAGGTTGATAAAACTTTGATTTATTTTGACAAACCAACTCATACATGAGTGATTTCTAGTTTCACTATTTTTGTAATACTATCTATTTGTTGGGGATTGCACTCTATCTTGCATGATAAGAGTATGTGAATCCTAAGCTAGTTTAAATAGTGGTCACTCTTAGTAGTGAAGACATCTTTGGTTGGGATACATTATGGACATATGATTTTGAAGACTGATATGGAGAAGTTGTTCACTTCTTGGCTTTAGACCTATGTGATGCTTACCCCATTATGTTTTTTCCTCTATCTTATGAAATGTTATTACATTTGATGCAGCTTTAGTCTGGTTATCATACGGTATTTCATATTATTAATCACTTTAATTATGTCTATAATTTGGTGTTCCATACTACATATGTGATCAATCTGCCATTTAAATATTGTTGATTTATGTTGGATATTGGATGATGGATTATATGAATGCTTTGTATTGAGTTTCATCTATTATAAGTGTTCACTATTATAAGATATATAGATCTGTACATTTATCATTTTGTCATTATATACTCGTTCCAATGCATCTTCAAGTTTATTTTAGGAGAATTAGCATTGTTCTTTTACAGGTTTCCCTCGTAGGCTGGACAGTCAGGAGTCTTGAAATTGCACAGGAGGATAAATTCAGTTTAGTCAATTAGTTACAGGTTAGTTTACTTGTTATTTATTTAAAATATTTGGTTAATGAAATAAGAACAACATGAATTATCTTTTGATTGTTTATGTATTCTTATTTCAAATAGTATTTGATTAGCATTCGTTAGTTTTAGATCTTTAGATATTCAAAAGAAAACAAAAAAATGTATGTGCTTTCTTTATCTCTTCTATAAACACTTTCAAAAAATATTTGTTTTGCAAGATGTCAAGAAAATCTTGTACACTGTACATAAATTGTTTATAATCATATGCACATATTCGTGTTTCCATTTGAACATTTGTAATTATTATATTATTAAGTATCGTAGATTTATAGATTAGTTTCGTTTATTTTATTATTTTTAGGACTTTAGTTGGCCAACATAGCCATTAAACCCATTGGGTCATTTCATTCCAAACGGCTTGGGTTATTTAGACAACCCCAGTCTAGATTTGACCTTCCAGTTGACAGTGTGTCACTTACGCCCACCACAGTCAAATTGTAAATGGATTCAAATTTTGATGGAATAATGTGCAGTCCTCGGCTAAAAAATTTCAATGGGATATCATGTGCCTAAAAAAGAGATCATATGCAAAAGTTACGACCTCGGGAAGTTGTTGTACCAACTTACCCCATAGGGGCCCACATGAATTTTGGCGCTTCATCTTCACATTGGGGCCGCAAACCTTTTGAATTTTCATCTTTTGGGGGCTAGGTTTTTGGATGTTTAGGATTTCTCCATTTATTTTAAAAATGCCTTTCGGGCCTCATTGTACTCATATTCTTCTTGTGAATGAGTGTAGCTGTCACATCTCTTCTCAGGGATAAGATTCCACCATTCTAGCGAGTCTTTCACTCTGTAATTTTACAATTCTATACATTTCGCTCATTAATATAAATTGTGTATTATTGTATATTTGTGCCTCTTTATATATATATCTTATATATCTCTGTTACATTATTGGATATCTTGCAATATCTCGGTATATTTATTTATTATATATTTTCTCTCAAAATAATCTGGATCAGTGGTATCAGAGCAAGCTACTCTTGGTCGTTTTTTAGTGCATTTACCTGACGAGGTATGAGTATAGAAAGTTGGGTCTTGAGCTTGTATCTCTTGAGGAAAATCGCTCTCGCGCACCTAAGAAACCATTCATGGTGGAAGAAAATAAAAACAATGGAGCAACAAATTCTATTAATCTGTTGTTGGAGCAAGATCTCACGCGACAGAGGGACGAAACGATGGAGATTTTTTCCCAAAATCTTTGTTGCCTGCCTATAACAGAAGATGCATCTTCATCAAGAAACCACTTTGGAGGCACCCCTCCTTTCAAGGTACAAATTAATTTTGATATTCCCGTATTTGAAGGTTAGATAGATGTGGATGCTCAGGAAAAATGGTTAAATATGCTATAACATTATTTCTCTGTGCACAATTTTTCCAACAGGGAAAACATCACCTTCGTTCTCTTTAATTCTCTCCCACATGTCAAACATTGTTGGGAAACTTACTAGGAGAAATTTTCCATAGAGGATTCTGGAATGCTCGAGGCCAAACCCAGTTGGGAATGTTTCATAGATGTCGTCAAGGAATGATATTATCATGTTGGAAACTATGAAGACTAGTACATGATATGGTCCACACTGCATCAAGAGAGGAGCCAAGTAGTGTCAGAGTTCACCAATACCTTCCATACCTTGCACACCAAGATGGGTATCAAATATTCTAAGCGGCATTTGGTTCTAAAATATTGTGGGTATCTACATAGGTACATCCAAACTAAAATGGATTTTATGTATATCTCATCATTGGGAGTTGCTTATCGATATGCTATCAAAATTGAGAAGACATTTAAGCACCAGAACAAAAGGAAGTTTGGATCTGCAAATAAGAAACAACCAAAATATGATAAAGATGGACCTAACAAACAGCCTCTCGAAAACCAATCCAAGACACAGGAAAATGAGGGTAAGGTGAAGACAAAGAATCACACTGGAAAGTGGTGCGATTTACACAAAATCCCTTGGAACAATACTGATGAATGTTGCTAAAAACAGTCATTGGTGGCCAAGATCAAAGACAAAGAGTTCAACCTGGATTCAGAATCTGATTCAAAAAATAATGGAAGGAGGCAGATCATTAACGTAGACCCCACTGCCACTATCACAACCACAACAATCCAACCAGAAACACTAGTATATCCTAAAGAGGGGGAGCGCCTCTTCCATTCACAGATGTGGGTGAAGGGGATCTTGTTTCATTTCATTTTTTATAGCGGAAGACAAAAAATCCTCATCTCAGCAGAGGTCGTCAAACAGTTGGGATTTCCAACAACACCACACCCAAATCCAGACAACATTGGGTGGCTTTTCTAGGGACGAGATCTTTGTGTCAGCCAATAGTGTCGCTATTCATACGACGTCAGGCCCTTCAAGGATGAGGTATTGTGTGATATTTCCTTGTTGGATGTATGGGGTGTTCTTTTGGTCCATCCATATATGTGTAAGCGCCATGTTGTTTATGAGTCTCAACCGCATAGTCTCATTTTTACTCTAGCGGCTCATCTCTACAGGATACTAGAGGTAGTTCCGGCTATTGTTTCGACACAATAGTGTAATAAAGTTTTCTCTCATATGATGAAGTTTATCTTCTTCACGATTTGGGAAGGAAGTTAACAGAAGGACACTATGACCACTATGACCTTAGTTCCATCCCCCTCTATCCAACAGAAGTAGGTCGAAAAAATTGAAGCAAAGCACAAAGATTCTTTTTGCACACAATCATCTCATGTAGTCAGACTAGTTAACAAGGTCCAACCCCTCCAACATTAGGTTCACGACATCCTTCCACAAGCCAAGTAGCGCAGTGTCTCCAACAAGGCAAGCAACTCACCAAGGTTCAAATTTAGCAAACGCTTTCCCATCTCCCAAGATAACTCAATGCAATGGAGACCATTTCTTCCTAAGGGGGGAGGATTGATCCAGATGGATATAAGTGGCCACCCACCTATTCCAACTGGCTCACATGCATTTTTCATCATTGGCAGTTTTTTCCTAGATTTTCGAGTTATAAACTTCCAGGGTTGTTTTGAGGCCCTAAACAATGTTTTTGGAGCTCGCCACAGTCAATTATAGATGGAGTCAAAATTTGATGGCATAATGTGTATTCCTTAGATATACCTTTCCAAATGCCTATCATGCACCTAAAACAAAGATCATATGCAAAATTTACGACCCCGGGAAGTTGTTGTACCAACTTACCCTATCAAGGCCCACGTGACTTTTGGCACTTCGTCTCCACATTGGGGCCGCAAAACTTGTATTTTCATCTTTCGGGAGCTAGTTTTTTAGATGTTTAGGTTTTATCCATTTATGTTAAAAAGGCCTTTTGAGCCTCATTGTACTCATCTTCTTCTTGTGAATGAGCGTAGTCGTCATATTTCTTCTCAAAGATAAGCTACCACCATTCTAGTGAGTCTTTCACTCTGTAATTTTACAGTTCTGTACATTTCACTCATTAATAGAAATTGTGTATTACACTCTATATATGTGCCTCTTTTTATATATATCTTATACATCTATGTTACATTATTGGATCTCTTGCAATATCTCGGTATATTTCTTTATTATATCCCCACTCTCATTTCATGCTCAAAATAATCTGGATCAACTTCAATGTTTTGCAGCCTTCCCATGGGATAAATGCAATATTAATTCACCATCCGTAGCTAAATAGGGGAATAGAAAATCTTGGGTTTTCCCATTTCTTCCCATGTCTTCTTTGGCACTATGTTGGCATCAGAGCCCAAATCTAACATAACATCTATGATCTCATAGTCATCAATGTGAGCATTCAACCTGAACTCTCTTCCAGTGCTTATTTTCCTTCTTTGGACTCTAGTTGCGTTATTTTCCGGAAGGTTAGTGGCAATAAATTCCTTTGTGTTTCCTTCAACTCCAAAGGTCATATTTATTGTGTTTCGCAACCTCTCAATAAGTTGTTCATCCTCCAAAATATCATAAAATAGTTGAAGCCAAAGATTGATAGCCTTATGTGACTTACCCTAAGATTCCATCTAAGCAACTGATTCTCTAGCAACCCTCGACTGTTGAGGACTGAGTTCATAACTTTCTTCTGCAACTGTGGGTGTTGGAGGAATAAGCATTTTCTTGAATATTTCTACTGCATTCTTAAATAATTCCTTCTGCCTTTTCGAATCATACTTGGTATTTTCTGGTGCAGCTTTCTAAATTTTTATTTGATGAGGTATCCTTGCATCAACTCTAGTCTTTGATCCTCCTCTAGTTATGATATTAATATTAGGTCCATCTCGTTCATCTGTGGCCCTAGTTTTAGAATTTATCGAATTGGCACCTCTCTTCCTAGAATGATCCTCCTATTTAGCAATAAGGTTTGGACAATATTCTGTAGCATGGGTGTTATTCCTGCAATGTGCGCACCAGTGTCATCTAGGAAGTGGAAAGTCCTTCACCAAGTGTCCTTTCCCATCACAATTGTATTAGTGAACTGGTCCTCTTCCACCAACATGTCCACCTCAGAATCCTTCTCCACCTCCATGACCCCTTCCAGGCCCTTGAGGTCCCTCATTGACCCTAAATGCAGACCGATCCAATCTGTCCGCAAATGCATCCAAATCTCTGCAATGATTGGTGTTGTGAGAGGGTGAACCATAGAAATCACAGTACATAGTGTTCGGTGCAAGTGTGTACTTCTATAAGATTGTACAATGCCTTGGAGAATGCCTGTGACTTCTACATATCTCGCAATATTCGACACTTTGACCTCTCTGATTATTCAAAAGGAATGATATTGAATAAGCCCATGAAATGGTGTTGCAATAGTCACTTGCACAACTCCTCCTGTTGGAACTGCTAGCAAAGGAACCATATTAGAGGGATCCATACCCCTTAATCTCAGACATTCATTTTCTACATGACCCTTCGTGTAACAACCCATACACTAGACTTGTGGTTGACCAACTTTGGGAAGAGTCAACTCTTGAATTTTCTCAGTTAACACAGATATTTGACCTTGAAATTGCACAATATTATCATATTTTGGAGGCCTCGTGATTCTTAAGTTCCTTGGATAACCTTCCATATCCTTGATCTTCATAGCTTTCTCAAGTTCTTCACCCAAAGTAGTTAACCGTTGTTGAATTAATGGGATACGGGTTAGAGTTAAAAACCCCTAAATGAACCATTCTCTCTAATGATCCTTGTTATCATGCAATTTGTACTTATCCAAATCCCGAGACAAGTAAAGGCTATTGGTTTAACAAACATGATATCCTATCACTATCACATCAATAGGAAATATCCACTTTTAGGGATGGATAAAATTCCAACCCAAGGGAGTTGTCCCTAGTGACCTAAAGGGATAGGTAAGCTAAGGATAAGGATAAAAAGTACCCCCCTCTCACTGGTCACTCAAGTCAAAGATGTCACACGGTTTGTGTCCAATAAATATGAAGCAAATGAAAGTGATGAAGTGTACATGCTCAGAACAAGACAACATAGCATATCTATGGAAATTTCAAGTACAAATATGATAGTAAATCTTCAAGAGACAGTAAACCAAGTGAAAATATGCTAGCTGATATAAAAATGCAGCAATGAACAAATTTACAACAACATTCAATAAATTGTAATAGTTGCAATAAAGACTCTTTATAATTGCTTGAAAAGATAGTGAAAATATAACATTTTCTAAGAAGAATGATAATCAAATTTCATGAGCAATTTCTGAAGTGTTTAGCTAGCATTCAAAGTCAATTATGAAAAAACTTTTCTGCAGTTAGATGGTTGTAACAAAGATTTATAACAACAAGAAGAAAGTTAGAGATCTAGGATAAGTTAGTGTTAGAGTTAGTTAGTATAAGCTTAAGATAATAGAGTTTAAGTGTTTGATCAACCTTCCAACAAGAGAGAATCTAGAAGTAGTGCCTTTTAGGGCTTATGGAGTCAATTATATTAGCACAATAACTTGGAGAAATAACAATGATTATACTTGTCTAAGAGATAAAAAGGTGGAAGCTTGAGAAGTAACACCTTAATTCATCAAGCACCAAGATTTTAAGAGAATATTAAACTAGTGTGTAGACACTTCTAGTCCCTAGCAATTTCTCCTATCCTTAGACTCTTGAAATATATTTAATGCAATAAGAACGAGACAAAGCTTCTAAAGTGATATCACTTTAGGGCTCTAGAAGTTTGTTGAGACAAGATCTTCTTAAGCAAGACTAGCAAAATAAAGAGCAAGAAAGAAGCACCTTATGTTTCTTACTCCTAGGGTTTCAAGCAAGTAATTTCATAATCTTAAATATAAACAAGTAAACATACCATAGACATTTATCATGAAATGAAAATTGCAGATTTACTTACTTCACCAAGAATAATCAAATGCAAAACCCCTAGATTTGCCAAAATTCCACCAAGTAATGATCCAAAATGCAACCAATAACCCTTAGAGGGAACAAATTCCAGTCATCTCTCCAAGTGAGGAGAGTTATATCAAAAAAAATAAAGCCAACCATATTTATATAGAAAATCTTGGATTATTTTATCCAATAGTTGTGTCTTTTCACAAAACTAAGCCTCCATGTCAGTTTGCTCATTTAAATTAAAATAAAATCAATTCTTTACAAATTAACCCTAACAAGGGTGATGTCATCCCTCTTAGGGTGGCGTTAGCCTCCACAAAGGTGACGTTAGGCTGGATAAGCATGGCGCTAGGCCTCCAAAATCCTTGATCCCCATCCACACGTGCCAACATCATCCTCAAGACCTCCTCCATCAAAACCATCCCTAGGTGATGTCATGGGATAAGAAGGTGTCCTTTGGGCCTCCAAGGGTCAACTCCCAAGTGGGAGGAGGTGGAAATCCATCCTAAGGTCATGTCAGAGTGCCTCCAAAGGCAACATCCTCTTCCTTCATTGTGCAACTGGTCTTCACGATCTATCCCTAGGCATGGGGTCTATGCATCCATCCTTGAGCTTCAATCCCTCATGAAGGTCCAAACTAATCATCTTCTATGTGGATCCACAGAGAGATTTCCCTTGATTAAGGTTGTATTACCAAGCGTACTTTCCATCTCTCTTCTTTATCTCCCGCAACTCAAAGAGAGCTTTTTGTTTGGATTGAGGTAATCGTAATTCCACTATAAATATCTTCTTCAATTGATCAAGTGTTAATGCTTTCCCCTGAACCCCCAACTTGATTTCCTTCATGTACCACTTGAGAGACTAACCTCTCAAGGTAGTATGAAACTCAACTAACTTGTTTGCATCTAGAATTCTGTGAGGCCTCCAGATGGCTTTGCATAGAAACCAGTGTTGCTCGACATCCTCATCCCCTTTACCCCAAAATTCAGGGTATCAAGTGAGGGATCTTACAGTTTGATTTTCCATCGATGGGGTTGGAAACCCGACTAAAATGAACCCCGAAGGTCCTGGTTATGAGATAACTGAAATTTTTTCCAAACTTCCACTATTACTACTACTACTCAAACTTGTTGGACTTGAAGGGTTATAAATAACATAACTTACATAAGGGTTTATTGTAGAAATTACCATATTTGTAGATGGTGTTGGGGGAATGGGTGATTCAGGGATGGTTTCTTTACCTCTGGAATGAAATGATTTGATCTAGGGGGGTTTTATTCAATTGTAGTGCTACCTTTATCCTGAGATGAAATCTGACATCTTCTGGTGTTGCAGGTTTTGATTCTCCCACAACTTCCTCAGGGGTTCCAACTGAGTATTCTTCTTCAGTGATGGAATCTATCCTTACTCTTTCATTCATCTCTTATGAGCTTCCTTTCTCTTCTCATATTCTTACAAAACCTTCATCTCTTTCACCAAATTTCTCCTTCAATCATCAACTAGCTAACCTTCCTCATCTCTGCAACTCTCACAACTTTTCTAACTCTCTTCTGCAACTACTCTGAAATCCTATCTCCTTCCATGACTGATCGAACCTCTTCATTATTTTTCTCATCTGTTTCCGACACCTTTTTTCAACAATAACAAACCTCCTCTGAGATCATTCCTTCCTTGCACTTTTCTCTCAATGACCCCCCATTTCTCCCAGAAAATATTCCTTGACCTAACTCATGAACCCTCTCATAAATATCCCTCCCTCAAGAGTAGGAGTTTACATTGCCGTATCACTTGAAGGAACAAACAACATTCCTTCTTCCATTAATAAAACCTTGATCCACAGAGGGATTTCTGATCCGGATTTATGTAGGAACACAATGAAATATAGAAATACACATAAACACAGAGATGCAACGGAAATAAGACTTCATTTCATTAATAACAAATGACTGAAATATGCTTACAGACAGAATGGAAATAAACTAGCTAGGGCG
>SNQJ01S0044179.1:209848-225535 GCA_010110895.2 Picea sitchensis
CTCATGCACATCTTGGTCCTTTTGCTACCAAAATGTAGTCCATTGTATGTATTTGTCCTCATAGCTCCCCACGGGATAATATTGTTTCTTGATGGCGTCTCAGAAAGAATTCCAAGTGGGTGTGGCCGAGAACAAAGAGGGTTCTCCCTCGCCCTCTTGCTCCAAGTAGGTTTCCCACCAATCCTTGACATGGGGGGCGGCTTTGAGGAGTGCGAAAATAATCTTTTCTCGGTCGAAAAAGTCATGAACCGAGAAATATCCTTCTAACAGATTCAACCATCTATCTACGGCATCTGCATCTATTTGGCCATTAAATATGGGAATGTCAAAGTTTACTTGTACCTTAAAAGGAGTGGTGCCTCCAGAGTGGCTTCTGGATGTCGATGCGCCGCCAGTCGGAATCCATTGAAGAATCTGTGCAAAGTTGTCCATCATCGCATTCCTTTGTTTCTCGAGGGCCTCCTCGAGCAACATTTTGATAGGATATCCTTCTCCCTCATCTTTCTTTTCTTCCCCCATGGGTGGTCATCGGGGTTTACGAGACTGATCTTGCAAAGGTTCAACCAGATCGAGCCCCAACTCCTTATACCCCGATCTCGTTGGGGACATGCAAAGAAGGATCGAGAATGAGCAGACCGCTCTGATACCACTGATTTGGATTTATGTAGGAACACAATGAAATACAGAAATACACATAAACACATAGATGCAGCGGAAATAAGACTTCATTTCATTAATAACAAATGACTGAAATATGCTTACAGACAGAATGGAAATAAACTAGCTAGGGCGCTAGTAGCTTATCTCTGAGAAGAGATGTGGCGGCTACTGGCCTCTGAACTATATTACAATGAGGCTTGAAGGCCTATTATTATTGAGAAACAATGGAAAACCCTAAACATCTGAAGACCTAACCCTAGGAGATGAAACACCAAGACTATGGGCCCCGTTTGGGTAAGTTGGTACATCAACTTCCCAGGGACGTAACTTTGGCATACGATCTCCATTTGACGCGTTCTATAACTCGTTAGAAAGATCTATCCGAGGACTACAAATTTTGGGTGAATAACATTGAATTATGGTCCATGTTGCTCCTCGTTTTTCCAAAAAATGTCGTTTAAGGCCTCAAAACGGCTCCGGAAGTTCAGGACCCGAAAAACTGCTAAAAATAGTAAACTGTGCGGAAACTGAAAAACTGAAAGAAGAAATGGTAGGGGTCCAAGTGGAATAGGTGGGTGGCCACCAATATCCACCTGGATCAATTTCCCACAACAGTATTCCTCTAGCTCCTTCTCTAAATACGACTTCAACCTTTGAAAAAGCTTGATGATTTTTTTGTAGAAAAATCAATAATGTAACCCTCCAGAATAGTATGCATCCAAAAATACACAACATGAGAGACCTGATGATCTAGATGGTACAAAGTTGCTAAACCATCAACAGTATAGTTATATCTCCTCTTGACTCGATATTTGTAATCAGTAGCTTCTTGCAGTCGATCTAACCACTGAAATACTTCTTTGGAAAATCTAATTCAAAAGATATCGCATTGGTCGCTAGCGAGCTCAGAATAGAAAACAATGCTTTTCACAACCCCAGAAATTTTGTGTCGCAACTCCTCTTTCTACTGTATGAATGTGTCACACCTTCTTTCCCACTAGTTCTCGATATCAAACTTATAGATCCAATGAGGAATCCTCTAAAATATCATTTTAAATATCAATGTCCTGGCAACAGAACCATTTGTTGGTGCAAAATCGAGACTAGGGTTATTGGATGTTACCAACAAAGGCATCGTTGTAGTCTAGGTATGTTGGCATATTCAACCTTCCACAAGAGAAGGAGGTCTCACCCAAAGTGTAGTCGAGACATGTGTAGTGAAGTGAGTTAATGAGAACACAACATCGGGTCTAACTTAGCACCTCATAGATTCATATATTGGTGCTTAAATATGCACAGAGACAGTGATAAAGTACAGAATAAACATAAAGTAAATAGTTTATGTGAAACAATCATGGATCCATGCACATCATAACAGACTCAAGAAAATATTTTTTAGGGCCCACAACATTCTATTATATTCACTAAATTACCATCACCTTTCATACAATAAGTATATCTCTCATGCAATATCTTGCACAGTGAAATCTAGTCCTAAAACCCATTACAAACTCAAGATCATATTACAGAAGCGTAGTAAACCCCAACAAACCCATTACAATAAGTTACCATGACTATGACCTCATAGTCCCAACCCTAACAACATTAATGATGATCTATCTCTCATATACGCTCATTCATTAACTCATTAATTCTCTTCTCGATGGACTGCCTTCTTATTTATATCTTTCCCTTTTCCACTTCTTGCTATATTTTCGGCTTTCCGCTGGAAACCGTTGCTTTTCCAACTGCTCCATGGTGCTTTTAACTACTTATTTTTCTTTTACGCTCTGTGTTATCTCGTAGTCTTCTAGTCGTTTATGTTGCTCTCCCCCTGATATGTGACGCTTTTGACTCCTTCCACTAGTCATCATATTTCCATTATGCCACGACGCTTTCCCAAAACCAAAACATGTCCAAAAATGAAGGGCCCAACAAGCGTGAGGGTGGGGGTGATATCACATCCCTTCTTGAACCCTTATTTCCATTGGCATTTTTTATTAGTACTTATGGTGAATGGTATAGTAATGTTTTATAGTTATAGGTTTTATGTAGGAAACATTATGATAAAGGACCAAGGAAACTCGATGTATGAGTGGGACATTTTTTTCCTTTGGATCAACCATAAATCCATGGGTCTTAACTGAGTTATGATCCTTACATTTTTGGAGCATGTGAGTTAAGTCATTTTTTTTTGTATTTTATGGATTAAGGTGTATGTTTGTAAATTGAGTTAGGTGTTGAGGTTTTGACTTAATAAATCAAAATCAAACATTAATTTGTATATAAAATAATTAATTAAAATAAATTATTTATATTAAACAACCTTAATGTTGGGGATTAAAAATACAATATGAAATTATAAATAAATCTTATACTTAATATTTATATTTACACATTGAATATAATTATCCTACATAAATCATTATATTACATGGATGATATTAAATGAGAATATGTAAATGCAATATTATTATCGATTAATGATGTATGCATAACTAAATATGAAATATAAAATTTATAAATTATATATAACAATAATATAAATAATTAATAAATAACAAAAGAAATACATACACACCTAAAATAATATATTAAACAACTAATCATCCCCAACTACCCACTACTGGTTAACCAAATTGATGGGTAGTGGATTGAGATTGCATAGGGTAATAATCCACAACTACCCACTTATGGTTAACTATATTGATGGGTAGTGGAGGTTAAGAGTGCATAGGGTTAATTTCCCTGGATTTGGGGTAGTAGATTTAGAGTGGATATGGTTAACTTTCCTTGATTTCTGAGGATGAGTGGAGTTGACATTTCACCTTTACCAATTAGTGATTAGTTGGGATGGCATGTGATGAATTTCATGTAGGTAGAAAATGGGGAATATGAGGAAGAGGTAATTTAGCATTTATTACTGATTTTGATTTGTTTAGGTGAATTTTGGCATTAGTATGTGTGTTGAGAGTATAATAATATATTTTTAGTGTTTTTTTTTTTTTTTTTTAGTATTTTAAGTTATTTGTATTTTTGGAAATATTACTTTGTTCTATTCTCTATAAGTATAGAGAATAGTCAAAATATTTATCATTGTGCTTAAATTTGTTATTTCATTTTTTATTTTTTTTTGGGTGAAGGGAGATTAGTGAGATATGTAGTTGGATCAATTAGGTTTGGTTGTTGAGTGTATATTATTTTAATAAAAAGAATATAACAGTTAATATAGTGTATTATTTTTTCAATTAATGTGTAAGTGCATTATTGACAAAGTGTTATGAACATTTATCAATGTTGTTGTAAGTGATATGAACATTTACCCTTGATTACTTATATGAATTCATCGAAAAGTTTGTATTGATGGGTGAGTTTTCTTAATGGGTCCTTATGCAAAGGTAAGCACAATGGTGAGATATTAGTCCTAACTCTCTTACTGGAAGAAAGGTGAATTTTGTGTTTTTAATTTTACAATGATGAAATATTAGTCATGACTTTTTCACTGGAAGAAATGTGAATTTTGTGTTTTTAATTTTTTTTATCTTTAATTTGATTAGTCAAATGTTTATCTTAACCTTTTCTTTGCAATATTCATTTCAAAATTAATTGCAATTATTTTTATGGAATGTCCTGGTGAATTTTGTGTTTCTAATTTTACAATGATGAAATCCTAGGTATTATATTTTTTTCTACGTTAATAATTATGGTTTGTCAATACAAATTATGTACTCAATTTATGTACTCAATTTCATTGTTTGTCTGAATTGTGATTAACTACAACATTTATACAATAATTATCATGTAATGAATAAAAGTTTATTTAAAAAAATTTGAAATTATTATATTAAGATATTCTCATAATAATGTACATCTAATTTGATTTTAAAAATTCATATTTTGAAATTTAATTTTATATTAACATTTTAAATAAACAATTTTTAAATTGATTTTCAACTTTTTTACATCGTAGTGTATTACTTTTAGTCATTTTTCTTAATATTACATGATTTAGTCAAATCCAAAGTTAGTATAACTATCAAATTAAGTGAATAATGGCCTAAGTGAATGATTGGTATTTTATTTTACTATTGAAGTTGTAGAATATTGATTTTTAACTTTAATATCCATATTACATTTATGATTATCAATGATATGTATTAGTTTAATATGGTAATTTTTAAATATTATTTATGGATTTAATATTACTATTATTATTTTGAAATAATAATGATTTATTATTGTTATTTAAAAGTAATAATTCAGTTTCTAACAAAAAAAAAAAAAAAAAACAAGTATTTTGTGAGTATTTCTTTTTTGTCGGTTGCCCATACCTTTTATCTTTAATTTATATATTCAATATAAAAATATAATATAAATTTTAATAATTTTACATCAACAATTATGTTAATGTTTCCCAACTTTTTATCTCTTCATTTATTTATATAAAACTCTCATATAAAAATATAATATAAATTTTAATAATTCTGCATCAACAATTATGTTAATGTTTCCCAACTTTTTATCTCTTCATTTATTTAATAAATATATATTATTTATATAAGACTATCATATATATATATATATATAATGAATAATTTTGTTATTATTAAAATCCATAATTAAATTGTTAATAAAAATAAAAATATGAAATAAATAAACAATATATTAAAGAATATTAACCTTATTGTGTGCTAATTTTTATTTCACTCACATTCCAAAAGCTATAACGATAGCGGTTGAATCCTACCATACGTTTCACAGGCCTCAATGAAAAGACTACTTTACAACATATCCTTTATTTTCCATTGTCAATCACTTCAATAACTCCAAACGTGACACCCCATTAATGGAATTCTAGTCCTTTCAAGAACATTATTGACTGCATAACGAAATGTAACAACTTGGAATGTGACGTCCATGTCAATGGCGATTGAGTGTCCCAATCCAATGTCTCAGAATTAGATTAGTTTACAAGCATATCTCAATATTTTATGATCAGCATCTTTGCTGCAAAATTGCATATATGGATCTATATGGATCTATACACTATGTGTGAGGACTCACATAAGAGGAGGAGGTTGAGAAAGCATGCATATTTATCTAATTATATTAATAGGATGATTTTATTTATATAGACACCTTAATTAGTAGAAGGATCATGAAAAGTTGGTATTAACGAACGTATGTATACTTGACCTCGCAACCAATATGAAATAACATACATGAGGGATTCAAGAGATTTTAAAATGTAAACACTATTTCAAGATGTCAAACATGGCTTACCCATTTTTTATTATTCTATTTCTTATTCAATGTTAATTATCTCCCACACCCACCAACCACTCATATAATATGTCCCACATAGGAAGATGAAGAGGTCTAATAAACATGCACATTCATCCCATAAATGATCAATCATTATGTAACTAGTGTTGGGTATGTGTTATATTCTTTGCATGTGTGTGGGCAGGTGCGTCAGATTTGACGACAACGTCTAACGATCTCATCACCTATTGGTGTACACCTATGTCGGATGTCTACCAGGGTGGGTCTCAGGGGGGGTAGGCTTGGCCTCCCTAACCTTAGGTGAAGCCTTCAACTCCGGGTGCTAGCCCAGAGTTGACAGGGTTCAAGGCAATGCCCCATATTTGTTTTTTGGCGTTTTTTGCTATTTTAGCATTTTTTCGCAATTTTTCGCAATTTTTAGCAGTTTTCTAAATTAATCTCAAATTAAGGGATTAGGGTTTTGGTAGCTGCAGAACACCTAAAATATTGTATATATTGTATTGTGAATGGTGAAATTAATACAATGAAGATTTGAGAGGTGTGATACCAAGGAATGTTGGTTTTCTCTCTGTTAAGGGTTTCCAGCGTAAATATCTGTGTACTATGTGTATGAGCCATTGATTATTTTTTGTTTTTCTTCAGAATTTGTATGCATTATTGTACTTCACATGTTTAAAACTTACGACTAGAAGCATCATTACCTTTTTGGACACCCCAATTCGTAGAAGAATCATGGTATCCTCATGGGTTAGCACATATAAAGAGAAAATATTTTAAAGTTGTAAAAATTATTCCAAAATGCTAAACATGATGTATGTGATCATTTTTAATTGTATTTGTTATTCATCATTTATTATCACACACATGCACCCACACAATAGATCCCATAAATGAGGAGGTGAAGGTTAAGTAAACACACATATTCATCCTCCAACAAATCAACCATTTTGTTAATATGATCACCATTTCACTTTATGGACACCACAATTGGCATAAGGTGATCCAGGTGGATATTGGTGGCCACCCACCTATTCCAACTAGCTCCTCGTGTCYRTTTTTGTTCAGCACGCTCTTTTGTACTGCTTTATAATTGTGAGTTCTACACTTCTGGGGTTGTCTGAAGCCCCACACATTCTCTAGGTGGATACAAGTGGCCTCTCGCTTAATCCAACTGGMTTATTTTGTATGTTTTCATGTAAGCACATCTTGTTGTACTTCCAGGCCTGTTTTGGGGCCCTAAACGTTGTTTTATTGGCTTGTCGCAATCARACTATARACGAAGAAATGTGTAGTTCTCTGAAAGACCTTTCCAATGGGCTATCACRCGCCTAAAACAAAGGTCGTATGCAAAATTTACGACCCTAGGAAGTTGAGGTACCAAATTACACCAACTTACCCATAGGGCCCACATGACTTTTGGTGTTTCACCTTCTAGGGTTAGGTTTTTGGATGTCTAGGGTTTTGGAATTCAAGAGTAATATGAAAAGGGCCTCTGGAGCCTCATTGTAATCCATTCTGCTCAGACGGATGCGCGTAGAAGCCACATCTCTTCTCAGAGATAACTACCACCATTCGAGCAAGTTTCAGTTCTGTAGTTCTGCAATTTTACAGTTTCAGTCTATTTCATTATTTAATAGAAGATATTGTTCATTAGATATTTGTGTTATTCTTCCTATCTCTGTGTTTATTGTATTCAATCTGTTAATCAGTTCGTTCCACTCCTAAATCTGGATCATAAGGATCATGGTATGTCGAGAGTTATAGGTTGCCACATAACAAACCTCACAACCAATGTGGTATAGAACACAAGAGGATAGAAGATTTTAAAGTCAAGGAGCAATATCTCGAATGGTTTGGAGGTAGGTCTTGCACTCTCCCACCCAGGTTCAATCCTCAATAAGACATTTGGTTCGTTTGATAAGGTTAGAAGGGTAGACACCTCACAAGAGAGGGACCCCCTCCCCCTGTGGGTTTATCTCCATACATCTTGGCCTTTGCTAAGTCATAATTTATTGGTATATTTAGCCTATGGGTTTTTGGATATACTCTTGGGTTATAGTGACAACCAGTCGGTTTGATCTTGCCCCTAGCCCAAATCACTTTGACGAGTTACCGATTTCCCACGGTTAAAAAAATTATTTTAAAATTATAATAATTATTACAAAATGCCAAACACAATATATCTAATTGTTTATTATCTTATTTATTTTTCATTGTTTATTATCTCATACATCGACACATATCCCACAATAGAAAAAAGAATCACCAAGCACACATGCATCTACAATGTGAAACTACTTAATTTAAAAAAAAAAAGATTAAAACAAAAAATTCAATTAATATAAATGCATTTCTTAATTTCTTTTTAAATAAATAAACAAAAAAATTCATAATAATTACAATTAACATAAACAAATTTAATTAATAAAATACTAGATTCAAAACTAAAAAAATAAAATTTGAATACTAATTGATTTCAATGGTGTAAAATCATTTTTCATAATACGACAATTTCATAATGCTAACAACTTAACCAAAAGTAATAAAAAAAAAATTCCAAGTAAATTCTCTCCAACATTTTAACCTATAAAATCATCATCTTTCATTAGAAGACAACTTTATAATATGACAATTTCATAGTGCAACAACTTAACCAAAAAGTAATATAAAGAACCTTTCCAAATTTAAAAKAACAGAGTGAAATCTCAACAACATTTTAACCTTTCATATGATATGAATTATTGTGGGCCTTGTATTTCAACATTGGAAGCCACGTTTTCCACATTAATAATCACAGAAGAGAGTGAGGAGTGACAAAAAAACAACATAAAGGCATGGAATTGCCACATTCCTAATTTTCCAAGCATCAAGACATGACAATGAAATGAAATGATTGATGGGGTCACACAGTACATATTCATTGCATTTCACCAAGGGCTTAACCAAAAGTCTTGACAAGCTTGATTGCATTGAATGAATCAAAATTTAACGTGCACGCTAAGCCAGAGACTTATCTTATCCCTTATCATGGGGGTGAGACACTTGGAAACCATGAAGAGCAAGTCATCAACAACCCAATATAATCAAATAATTCAACTTTTTGTTTGTCATAACCCAAACCTCTGGACAAGGAATCAAGCAGGTACAAGTGGTGACCAACACAGACACATAGAGACATCTGCAATTATCATCACCACTTATGTTGATTAGATTGGATTAGACTAGACAAGGGGGAGGGAGGGGGTCATTAGGGGAGGTGACCCTAAAACTACTCCCTTGTTTTTTATGGTTTTTGTCTGGCATGCTCTAACCACTCCCCCACCACGACAGATTTAGACTAGGCCTAGGCATGTGGAAACCTTGGTCAATTTGCTAATGATGGTTATTTTATTTAAATGTCTTTTGGGTGTAGGGATTTCGTCATGTGTGAGAGAGAGGAACGTGATTTATGTATGGTCCACGATGACGTGGCAGACAAGTTCAAGAATCCTAAACAAAACAAACTCCTGCTCGCGGAAATTTGTGCGGGTGGGGGCCACGTGCGGATGAGCTGTCTGCCGAGCGACACCCGTACGCCGCCGATGAAGCCAGAAGAGCTGACGACGGCATCGCTAGCGGCCGGCACACTTGGCCCAGTCGGGGCCACCGGCGAGCGGTCGTTGTCGAATAAAACGGCGGACACCAAGGTCCCTCTTTCCCTGGCGGTTGGCGGGTCCCACTACCGGGCAGAGATCACGTGGTGCAAGATGTATACGGTATATGACTACGCCAACCAAGACCGTATCAGCAGTCTCAAGATACGCTCTACAATTTACGGAGCAAAAGGAATGTCGAGATTATTAAATATTAATAAATAGCAAATATACCACACTAAGTTAAGTTGGTACGCTTAAGAGGAATGATGGGATGTAAATATATTTTAGTTTATATTTTTTTTTGATATTTTTTTGAAATTTGGTAAGATATTGTTGATGTAGATTTGAGTGGTTAAATTCGTATAATCTGATTTCGATGAGAAGGGAAAAAATATAGAATAGTTAAATAAAGCCTTTGAATATTATCAAGTCAATATATGTTTTATGTGGATGGGAATAGTCACTAGGAGAGAGGACGATATAAAGATTATATTGTTTTTGGGGGAGAGGACGATATAAAGATTATATTGTTTTTGTATATAGCATATGTATCGGTGGCATTGTTTTGAGTGCATTATATTTTAAAAAAAAATGAGGTTATATTTCATGTAGAGATGGCATTGCTTTGAGTGCATTATATTTAAAAAAAAATGAGGTTATATTTCATGTAGAGATTGGACAAAAGGTTAGTCAACAACACAGATCGAAGCCATGACGCAAATATAATCATTGTGAGCTCAACATGTCACTTGCAAGGATTGAATACAAGTGGGTAGGATAACAATCATTCCTCCCAACCACTCAAGCTAAACCCATTTGACAATTTAAATTGATTTGATATGGTGTTATGTTACATGATATTTATCCTTTCCCTTTTGTTTTATGGAGTAATTCCATAGGAAATGTTGTAATATGCATTTTACATGGTGCATACATCAATTTGGTGTTTGGACTAGACCATGATCTTAAAATTTGATTATTATTATTATTATTATTATATAGAGTAAGAGCATAAACTCTCTTATATTATAAGAGTGTGTATCCCATTAAGATGGATGAAAACCTTTAGCTTTAATTGAGCATTTAGTATCAAAGATTAAACTTTTGACCTCTTTTCAAACTAGCTTATAACTAATTCTTGCATCGTTGAACTCTGTGGCAAGAGTGAACATATGGTTAATTCTTGCATGTTTGAACTCTATAACAAGAGGCCAAAGGGTATAAGCCTATGGCATTCCTATAATTTATTGATATGTTTCAAGAAATAAAACATACCAAAAGAAAAAGGGAGTGCCTAAAGCAACCCAAAGAAAGAGAAAAATAAATGCACACTTGATTTTAAAGGGTATTAGAGAAACATGAAGAGATAAAAGATACAAAGATATAAATTGAGATCAATCAAAAGTTTATGATGAAATTTTGAAATAACAGTCTCACTTGATATTTGAAGTCTAGAAAAATGACTAATACATCATAGTGAAATTGTACTCTTAAGTAGAGCATGCGCTTTAAATTGTAAACAAGATATGACATTAGGGGCTCATTTGCGGGTCAATAAGATCCATGTGTGTCTCTTTTGATTTTCTTGGATAATGTAGTAAGAAAAGAGGCCCCAATGGGGCATGATGTAGGGGTATGTAACTACTTCTACAATTAAGTAATCTCCTTAATGAAAAAGACAACACACTCTGGATCTCCATTATGAATCTATTGTTCGCACAAAAATCCCACAAATGTGTGGTGTAATGAGTTGTTTGTTTTTATGCTCAGATTAATATAGAATATCAAAGTGTAAGGATATTTTAATAGACAATAGTATTTAGCATAGATCTCATAATAAACCAAACCAAAGAAAAATCAAAATTATAAAAATGACTATGAACCTGCAAAAATCTAGTTATGTTATCTAATTGTTTACACATTCCCACTTGGAACAAAGATATAACATTAAAGTTCTTCCATTAATCATCAAAATGGGGAAAATACACTAGGTTACAATGAGCACAATATAGATTGAGAAACCCTAAAAGATAGAGTTTAGAGAAGCACTGTGAGGCTTGCTTATGTTTGTTAGATGATTAAAGACCTAAGAACGCTAAAAATTTGTGTGTACAAACTATTTATACAAATGTGCCAAGGCTCAATTGCATCAATAATTAGCCTTGTATAATAGTTCCGGGTGATGCTTGGCATTCCTAGTTGTATGTGTGCACATAGAATGTCAAAGGGTGCATGCATGAACAATTGTTAGCATTCTTGGTTGTAGGTGCATGCACTGGATATCAAAGGGTGTGCATGTAGGGCTAGCACTTGGCATGTAAATTCTGGGACCATGCACACATGGTGTTGTCGATGCCAAATTATATATAGGTCTCAAGGAGTTTACCTAAACCCCATAGGGGATTTTCTCCTCATCCCCGTGTGGGTGTTACCCCTCAACCCTTCCCACTAGTGGTGGCATGAGGTTGTCATGGGCATTGTGCCTTAAACATTGTGATGAATTTTATATGCCTTGGTTCATATAGGTTGGTACATGTAGTTGGGGGGTGTTGAGGAAATCCACACACTTGTTTGTCTCTACACTCAAATCAATCTAAGATTTCAAAGTGTGAGGATCTTTTACTCGACAATAATATCTATCATATATCTCATAATAGACCAAACAAAAGAAAATGAAGTGTTATTCTAATTTGGGTTCTTTATTATATATTTTAGATATGCACTCATGTTAAGGTATGTGATGGTTAGTCACTTTACTTAATTTGTGAGAAAAGACTATAAACTTCCCAAATGAGAATGAAAGTTGTGA
The DNA here is from genome assembly GCA_010110895.2 of Picea sitchensis. Taxonomy (NCBI): domain Eukaryota; kingdom Viridiplantae; phylum Streptophyta; class Pinopsida; order Pinales; family Pinaceae; genus Picea; species Picea sitchensis. The sequence continues at coordinate 222,239 of SNQJ01S0044179.1, forward strand.
GAAAGTCGACTTATATCATAACTCAAAATAACATTAAAATCATTCTAAATTGAAAATAAGTATAATAATGATGATGGAGTTTAGGAAAACAACTTTTTTTCTAATAAAATTCAAATATAACAAAGATATACTTTGTAAACCTATTTCATAATTGTAGTGTAATGGATATCTCTTTCAAATAACATAGAATAAATGGTAAAAAAAACACTACATAATGAATGAAAGATGATTAATATTGATAAAAAATGAAAAAAAACTTACAAACTTTACTAACCAAAAAATTGGTAAACTTATTCCATAATTTTGTAATGGATATCTCTTTCAAATAATATAAAATAAAATTATAAAAAACACTAGATAATGAAAGATTATTAATATCTATATAAAAAATACAAAATTTACCAACCAAAAAGTTCATAAACCTATTCCATAATTATGTGAGGAATATCTCTTTCAAATAACATAAAATAAAAAAGATAAAAAGACACTAAATAATGGAATATTAATAACGTACATACAAAAAAAATAAAAAAAATTACAAACTTTTCCAACCAAAAGCTTATGTAACCACCTTTCACTTAATCCTAATCACTACTTTTTGGCATATGAGATTCACGAGTGAATGACCTAATGGATTTAGTTAATGGGGTCCTAGTGTATTAAGGAATTTGGCTTGACTTTGTTTCCATCATGTGGAATCTTGCACTTTAAATCATGTAACTTTGTCTTTCTCTAGTCTGAGTTCACAGTTCACATGCCCAATAGTAATAAGTATGAATGTTGAATGGTATAAAAAAAACATTCCCAAAATGGCGTTTTTAGGTTTTGAATTCTTCTTCCTTTTAACTTTAAGAGGAGTGGACTTTTATGGGTGCAATGATGGACTAAATTGCATATTCCTCATAACATAACAAGTATTACAGTCCAGCCCTTTCTTTGTTGACGATATGATGAGATACCGATGAAATGTGATATGATTCTAAATTTTTTGTGAAATATATATATATATATATATATTTTGTAAAATTTATAGTTTCTTTAAAAAGATATTTACATATATCAAACAAATACACTTTACACTTTAAAAATATATTTGCATATATCCAACAATACACTTAGTGAATATGGACTAACAAGGAGTAACCAGAGTTATAATATATATATATATATATATATTATTTTATTTTAAATATTTACATATACCAAACAAATACAAACTTGTGATAAATTAAAAATAATGTAATAAGTAACAAAAGGTGGATGATTGAATAGTTTATATTAATCAAAATATTACATATTGTATATTTGTAAATAAAAGTCATGATGTATTATAAGAAGACATTCATTCTCAATAGAATTTTGAAAGGATCCTTTGAAAGATATGTGAAGTATAGTTATAAATAAAGATAATAAGATGTGAAGTATAGTTAAAAACAAAGATGAGAAGATGTGATTTATTCGATAGATAATAAATTTCAACTTTCAAAATAATTTATATATTAATATTAATGATTCAAAAATCATGTATAATTATTGGTGTTTTATTTTGTAGTTTTTAAGATCTTATGTACAGTTTAGTTTTGTGCTCCATTGTAACTTGCATACCCAGCTTTGCATTTTGATTTACACATAAGAATTATAATTGTTAGAATTAGTGCATTCACCTATTTTTGTGTTAGAAGGTTACATTGTAGGATGTTAGGGCTATAACTTCTTTGTAACTAAATTGGAATGTATATAATGAATGTAATCGAAGGAAGAGGCTTGGGTAGTTGGTTATTATGACTATCATATTGAGTTGTATGTGTATGGAGGAAGCACAAATACGGGTTTGAAGCCCTACATCATTGTATGGAGAGATAAGGAATTGTATAGACCTATCTTATGAACTGAATGATAAAAGATTGTTTATTGCCCCCCCACCCAATTTTTTAGGTTATGTGTGTTGATTTGAATATGTGAATGAATGTATAATGAATGATGTACATGCTCATATTCTTTTGTCTTATCATTAATACTCGTTCCAATAATGCTCATTAGTGTCTCGGGTTAGATCTTATTCTTAGTTGAATATTGAATATGCCAATACTAATGGGTTTATTGTTGGCCTAAGTTTAGAACCTTGGGTTTGCAATTATCGCCAATAATTGGTTCTATTGCTAGGATATGATGAAGATATTGAAGAAAGCATGGATATACCATGGAGACCTTCATGAAGGGAGATTCAAGACCGGATGAACAAAAGAGAATTTGAGTTTACTCACCCATAAACAAAAGAGTGCCAAGACCTAATAAAGAAACAAGAAGAAAAGAAAGTGTATATTGTGATAGTAGAGTCGTGTAGAGAAGATGGAAGCACTACATAAGTACATGTAGTAACAAAAGGAAATGCAATAATCGAGATGAATTGTAACAAACCTGACCCCTGAGTATCTTTCCTAAGGATGGGGCATCAAAATTTCGTGATTTATAGTTTATATATATATTTTGTGAAGTTTATAGTTTCTTTAAAAAGATATTTACCTATACCAAACAAATACACTTGAGTGAATATGTACTAACAATAATAGTTAGAATTTCAATTAATATGTGTTTGTTAATATATATATGGGTAAAATTTCTAGTTTTTTTAAAACAATATTTACATAAACCAAACAAATACAAACTTGTGATAAATTAAAAATAATGTAATAAGTAACAAAAGGTGGATGATTTAATTACATATTGCATATTTGTAAATAAAAGTCATGATATATTATAAGAAAACATTTATTCTCAATAGAGTCTTAGATCCCTTGAAAGATATGTGAAGTATAGTTATAAACAAAGATGACAAGATGTGATTTATTTGATAGATAACAAATTTCAACTCTCAAAATAATTTATATATTAATATTAATGATTCAAAAATCAAGTATAACTATTGGTGTTTTATTTTGTAGTTTTTAAGACCTTATGCATAATTTAGTTTCGTGCCCCATTTTAACTTGCATATCTAGCTTTGCATTATGATTTACACACAATAATTATAATTGTTCTTAGAATTAGTGCATTCACCTATCCTTGTGTTAGAAGGCTACATTGTCAGATGTTAGGGCTATAACTTCTTTGTAACTAAATTGGCATGTATATAAATGAATGTAATCGAAGAAAGAGGGTTGGGTAGCTTGTTATTATGACTATCATATTGAGTTGTGTGTGTATGGAGGAAGCACAAATAAGGGTTTGAAGCCCTAGATCATTGTATGGACCTATCTTATGAACTGAACGATAAAATATTGTTTATTGCCCCCCCCC